>VXBZ01009404.1:36989-135863 GCA_013399135.1 Heliornis fulica
ACCCGCCCGCCATCTCAGGGCCCCGCAGACCCCTACCGCAGGCCGCGTCTCTCCTCAGGCGGAGAAAGCGGTGGGCGACAGCCCTGCTCTCACCGCTCCAGCGAAGCCGAGCTCTGCTCTCGGCGCTCAAACCCGTATCCTGGAGTTACTTAAAAGCCTAGGCGAGCGGTCCCTTGCCCTCTTCCCCACCGCGATCAGTGGAGGGTGCGTCAGGAGTTACCCCAGCCACCTCTCAGCATCGCTGTGCCCACCAGCCACCTCCCCAATATCCGTATTTTTTTTTCCCTGACTTTCTGTGAAAATTGCTGCTGTACGAGGACACAAGCTCTGTCTTCTCTTTCAGGCTAACACGACAGTCCACCTTGATTCCTCCTCCATCCATCTCCAACTCAACATTAGCTCTGTCACAGTTCCCATTAATTTTGCTTTAAGTAGAAAAGACTACTTGGGAATACATAATAAAAGACATAAAATTGGCGCCTTTCTCCTTCACAGAAGGCAGCAGCTGAAGAATGACCCAAAAATAAAATTTTGATGATAAAAAGTTACTTGCAAAAAATCATATGCGCTCTACAGCTTCTCCAGATTTATCCTGCTAGATGCCCGCAACCTCCGAATGAAATGACAGGAGCCATTTCAAAGCATTAAATCAATTGATAGAGAGTGCACATCTCTGCTTCAGGACACATTACAGCTACTTTCTCTGGAGAATGGAACCCAGAAAGTGTTCTTTATATTTTGGAAGACTATATAATTGAGTTCAAAGAAGAAAAAAAAGCTCTACAAATGGTTAACAAACAGGATGCAAGAAATGACGACGCAGAAGAGAAGGAGGAAAGTAGATCCTCCGAGTTCGTTCCCAAAAAATTAATGTAAATTTCTGTTTTCTGTTTCCAAACATTTTGCATAAGCGGAAGCAGTAATTTCACGGCTCAAAGAAATGTTGAAATTCAGGATTTTTAATGTACAATTTACCTGAGATTGAAATGTTTGGCCAGTAGTTGAACAATTTCTTGAATATCCACCTTTCATTGAAGCATAAGTGCAAGAGTATGCACTTCTTACTGTAGATCTAGTAAAAAGCTACTAAGAGGTGTGAAAAACAGATAACAAAATACAAATAATTGCCATCTACAGTCTTACTTCCAAGCTGCCCTATAATAACTGTGAGGAGATTTAAATATACAGTTTTCTGACAATTCTCAACATGAGCAGTCCAAATGTCATTGATTTTTATATGAATATGGTTTATTCTCTTCTTCCTCACTATATCTATGATCCATAATATCTGTAAGGTCTATGACTAGAATCTAATGATTAATACTATGAAATCTTCTCATGACAGCAATATGTTGAAAAGATGTTAGATAAAATTCTGAAATTTTATATAAGTTATAAAAGTCAGTGGGAGTCAGAGTAAGACACCAAAGCAAGGCCTTCCACATATACTCATTAATTACTTTCAATGTGTAATCTTATTACTTCAAGCTGGCAAAAATAGAGGTGGAAGACAAAAAAGATAAATTAATTGGTTTTAATCTGTCTTTTTCAGTGGCACCAGAATAAGCAGAGCGTGTGTTGCTCAAGGGATTTCTATATGTGCCTTGCAAACAATAGTCAAGAGGTATAGAGCAGGGTCTCTCCCACTGAAATGCATTCCTCCCTCTATTGAAACACTGCCCTATGTAACAATTGAGAAAAGGAAGTGCAAAATACGGCATCCAATTGAAATTACAGATGTTGTTTTCCATACACGATGATGTGCCGCTGCGTCTGCTTCTGCAGGCCCCACTTGGGACTGCTAGTGAAAAAGGACAGGTGGCAGGGAGGTCACAGATGTTCTTACATGTCACAATAGCATAAATGAAAAACATCACCCCTTAGTGTGACACAAAATCATACAAGAATTTACATATCAAAGTGACTAAGAATACTGCACAACTTGATGGCCATGTTACATTTCATTTTCAGGACAACTGCGAAGGCCAAATGCACCTGGATAACCCAAAGGTTGCAAAGCTGTAGGTGATTAGGAAAAATCCATACTTGAGAGAAAAAAAACCCCAGCAATCTTTATGAGACAGTAGAAGCAGCAACAAAACAAAGCCACAGAGAGCATCACACTTGAGTGTCAATATGGCAAGTGAAAAATTATCGCAAGCATCTGCTAGGATCACGCTTGAGACAGAAGAGAACAACTGCTGAGCCCATCTCTGCCCATCCTATGCACAACCCAGAGACTAAAAAGAACCACCTGAAATCTTTTTCCCTTAGCCAAATAGCAGGCAGTGTAATTTATATGATATCCAAGGAGAAATAAACCCAGATGAATAGCAAATATAAAGAAAAATAGAGGGAAAGACACCCATATTCTTAATTTTAATTTAATAGCCTCACAGTTTATTATAGAGTCATCATCCAGCAGTTGTTATGGCAATAAAGCTTTGCCTTGCATCACTGTTGCAGTGCATTTCCACCCACTGTTTCAAGGTATTTTGGAGGCACTACAACCAAAATCATATCTCCACTAACTTATAACTTACATTTTAGGCGTTTCTTACAAAACACTCCAGATACATACCATGTCTGTGCCTCAGACCTCCTTTCAATTGTGTCCTTGAGAGAAGTTCTTAGTCTTATGCTTCTAAAGGTGAACTTTGTATAAAAACAAAATGCAGGACTTTTGAACTTAGAGGTAGGAGGAGTAGGAGATGTTATTTAGCTTTTGTATATTTGCCAAACAATTAAGTTATCTTCCATGGGGAAGGAGGGACTAAGAGCAAGCTTTTAAGAACAAGGTTTCTGCAAGTCGCAGGCCAGATTAATTCCTATCATTGTTTTTCTTACAATGGTGGAAGTACTCTATGAATGAAGATTTTTCTACAGGACTACTTCTTGCAACAAAACCAAATTGTACTCTCAGCCTTTCAGGATGGCAACTCCTTAGGAACAAAGGATAGGAGCAGGGGAGACTCCCACCTGGGGAGCAGGAAATCGAGAGGAGCAGAGAATGGTTCCTTTCCATTGCCACTTCGGGTAACCCTGTTAACCCCATAATGATCACTTCAGGCCAGATGCAGACTTTCCCTCTCACAAAGCTGGCTTGGAACAAACTCCCCTGTCTGTGGTTGGGAGCGTGGCTGTTATACTACTCCTTGGCTCTGGCGTTCCACTAAAACCAGATATGATCAAGTAAAGATTTCCTCATTTTAGTTAAGTCCAAATTGCCTGACAATGTATGAATTAAATTCACTCAATACATCTCATAAACTGCCCTCTGTAAGCCACTAATATTTCCACATCATTATATGGTACATTCAGTAATCTGATTGCCTTGGGAATATTTGTTTTTCCAGAACTTGTGGCCAAGGTACGTAAGATTAGATCAGACACAGCTTGTCTAAGAATGCTGTCATGTGGGCGTACAGTATATTTTCTAGTTTTGAATTACAGGTAAAAGTTCTCTTTCAAACTTTTCCAACCAGGGGTTCGAGTTAAGTTATCTGAAGTTGTCCACTGCAGCATTTGGCACTTTTCCTTTTGCTTTGCTGTTGGCCTTCTAATACTGGAGGATCAACACGGGCAGTATTTGCATTACGTGCCTCAGTGACTGAGGCCTGCCCCGGACCTCAGCAAAACTTGGGATACTTTATAGGTCCTCCCAACGACAGAGCACAAGTCTCTCTGGGATTCACGCTCTTCTGCTGGGATTTTCTCACCATTCTGCATGTTAACATGAACCAACAGCTGGGTTTAAGAGATCTGATATAAATAGTAACATCATGCTGCGAGCAAGCTTCTTGGAAAGTAAAGAAAATACGTTATTTAATGCACTCTGACATTTGCCTTTCCTCCCCTTACTCCTAAGCTGCATTTCTGTAAACACCCATGATGACAAACGCAAAGAAGTTGACTTCTTCACATAGACATAACAAGTGCTGCCCTGAGCCTGGGAGATGATATCCAGAACAGCTTACCTCTCCTTAGCCAGACAGCTGGCAAGTTCTGCACAGTAGGGAAAGGAGGCAGAGCACGGATGGAAATTCCTGCTTCCAACAGCATTCAAGATTACAACCTTTGGTATTTTATTTTCATGGCTGCTCTATGTTGCTTCAGAAACTTCCTGCTTTTGCCATATCTTTCCATTCATTAAAATTGCAGCTTGCAATTAAACATTCTGACATAACATAGCTGAGATTTTTTGGCAGAGGCCTTAACCAGAGGTTTTCAGAGTTTCCTGCAGACGGCTTTAAATTTTCATATCCTCATGAATGCTTGCCACCTTCTTTTAATAACTTGAAAAAATAAGCCTCTCTTAGGAACTTCATTGTTTCTGTATTTCCCCAGCACTCATTTACTGCTTTTAGAAATGTGTCATGCACATGTATATTTATAGAGAGAGCAAAGTGTATGTATGCACAGTATAGTTTGACATCTTAGAGAGAACACACAGATTGCTTAGCAGATCTAAAGAAAACTAGTTATGTTCAATATTTTCATTATTAAAATGTATGTTGCTCTTCAGATGGTATTGTATTATTTCACCCCACTACAAACCCAATCATATTTAGTACATTATTCAGAAACTACAGGTCTTCATCTGGTAATAATTTTGTAGCTTTATAAATATTATGAGTGTCATATACTGCAGCACTAAACTATTTATATTACTTATATTCCACAAAGTATTTCTTAGGATAGATCTTGCCCTTTTCCCAAAGAACTAGAAATCACTTAAAAGGATTTTACAGTTACTTGAATTTTTTTACATGTAGGATATATTTGGAGCCCTGTTCAGACATTGCTTGTCATTATCTCTAATACAGATTTGAAACTGATTTAAAAGGGGGTCTTTTAATGTTCAAACCAACCTTAAAGTCTTTTTTTTTTTATTCTAACATTACCTGGCAAATAAATTCTTAAAGGGATATTATCAATTTAAGAACTATGCTTTAGTCTGAAAATTTTTCCAAGAGATTAAAGAGAAAATGTCTCCTTTTTTCTATAAGTTTAATTCCTATATTTGACAGCAGTATGTGTGGTCAGTATCCCATGCTGTTAGGAAACAAAAGGGATAGAAATAGATAGAGGAGACCATAATACCTGAAAACTCTTTGAACTACTTTTTAAAGTAGTTTTAAAGTTGATGGGGCCTCTTCAAGTGACAAAAGACTCCTGGAACTCTTAAAAGCTAGATAAGTTGCTCCTAACTTGTGCAGAACACCCTCAGCTCCCACTGCAATCAGCTGGTGCTGCTCTTAAAATGTAAATGTGTTATTTTTTCTGCATTTTATCTGCTTCATTGTAAACTTCACTGATGAAACTGCACATACAAAAAGGCTCATTTTAATGCACTGATCTTGCAAGTTTCCTACATAGAGCCCACAGTGACTCTGCATGTTCTGTTACAATGCCCAAGGAAAAACACGGAAAGTTTTACTGAATCCATAAACTTGGGCAGTTTACGAGGTGCAATTTGTTGTTGATGTATTTCCCATTTATTTCTTTGAGGGTCCAGTAGGATGACAGGTCTGTGTCCCACTGGATAAATAACAGATCTGCCTCCCTGTCCCTCCAACCTTTTCTGGTAAAGGCAAAACCACCATTGATCCTTTGTTGGAGGTTTGCTTTACACTGGAAAACAAGCTGTAAAAATTCAACCAGGGCGTTTACATGGATCAACTGGTGTGCTCTTCCGAGTTGTGTATCTGAGCAGGCATTTGTTAAGGGCTTTGTGGTTTTCTTGGCTGTGATTTAGGATTGCTGCATACTTTCTCAACCCTTTACTAAAAATATGCTCAGTTCTAACCAAGAAATGCGGCAGCACATTTGTTACAATTTCTGAGGATGGTTTCTTATCTGTCAAACGGTTTAGAAGACAAACTGGCACTGAGACAACTCACCTGTTTGCTATGGTTATTTGATGATAACTATTTCACAGACCCCTGCATCTAGGACAAGTGTTTTGACATGGAGCTCTGATACACATGTAAAACAGGTCACCCCGTGCTAAAATGCCATTTCATTCCCAAGCCAAGCCAGCTGGCTTTGGACAGAAAGTTCTTTTCTACTTGCGTGGGCAAACTTTATCACCTTCCCATCCTTTTTCTCTTGCTGTCACATTACTGCAGAGGTGGCAGTGGCTGATAGCAGAGTGAAAAGCAGCATTGAAAATGTGTCCACATTAGCCAAGATAATAATGTCTGGTCCCGAAGCCATGTGTTGAATCAGTCCACGTGATCTCACATAATGAAATATCTTTCTTTTCATTAGATGGAAGTACAGACTGAGATTGAGTGGAAGTTGCTGAATAAAAAGGAAAAGCATTCAAAGTTTCATCCTATCCTGTCTTTCCTCATCCTCAGTCATTGTTTTAAATGGTCCAGAGTCATCCTGGGGTTAGAACTTTAGCATCTCTAGTTTCACATTAGCAAATCCTGTTGTGTTGCTCGTTGTAAAGAAGCAGATTTCTTCTTAGCTCTCCCACAGGGTGGAGTAAGAAAACTAGTGTTATCTGGGAGAAAAGCTGAAAGTTTGGGATTGTTGGGTTGCTTTTATTGTTTGTCTTGGGGTTTCTTTTTTTCAGTGGTTTTTAAACAAGATGCAAGTTCATCTTTTGGTTACACTCTGAAATGAATCAGCATCAAACTTCTGCTCTGTGAAGCCAGTGGAAAGTCTCTTATTAATTCAAAGATTTGACCTGCAAAACTGCACCACTGAAGCACAATAGCTGTAAGTTTAGCTAAGTAGCTTACATCAGTTTTATTACATTTAAACCAAACTGAATCGTTCAAAACTAGGTTAAAACCATTACTTCAGTGGAAACCAGGCTCTGAATGTACCCTGCCTTCACTATACCTTCCTGTCAAGTGAAAAAGGACAAGGCTACCTCAAATCACCTAGCATTTCGTGCAGGCATGCATATGGAAAAAAGCTGACACATGAAGACTTGTTATCCCACACTAATTTGTCCATGTGTCCATATCCATAGTTACACTTGTTTATGTAACACCAGTTTAAAAATGATACTTTCAGGGTCTGAATACATGAAGGAGTGATCTCATTCACGTCCTGACATGCTTGACAACTTACCATGCATCAACTAAGCCACAGTAATTGACCATGTGTGTTTGTTTTTAGCCTGTGGCCATCTCAGATGGAAGAAACCAGTTTAGATTTTTCTTTTTCTTGGCCCTGAGGTTAAGCTGACACCCTGAACCTTGCATTTGCTGCAGGGTAAAGGCACACTGCAGTTACCCTGCCTGGACTGATGCTCAGTAACTTGTTAAGTTGCTGGAACCAGACAGCATGCCTGAGCTGTTGGTTAAAATGGGATAATTGAGGGCATAAATCAGGTGTTACTTCAGTTCAGGGCAAGTCAATTAGGAATGGATTTAAGGTAAATTGACACAAATCACTCTTAGTCCAGAATAAAAGTGGCTATCCAGCACTAGCTTAACTAAATCCAATCTAACAGAAATGGAAAGACTTTCAGCTAGGCATAACAAGCCTAAAATCTTATGTCCAGTGCTGCACATTGCCTAAGGCATGTGCATTCACTTCAAGCAACAATTGGGCACATAAAGAAGGAAAATGGGCCAAATTCACAGCTATCTCAACAGACAACTCAGCAGAGAGGGACAGAAGTTGCTGTTAAAGCAGCAATACCTTCCCCATCTCTTCTAGCAGATTTGGTATGCTCTACCATTTTCAGCTGTAAAACTACTGAAGAGAGGAATGAATATTCTGTGTTGCCTCAGAAAAGCACACTCTGCCATCATTTAATAACAAGCATGTAACAAAGCTAACATGATCCTGGTAAGTCAATTGGGAAGAAACACGGAACAGCTGAGTTTGTTTTCATTCCTTGAGCTTGATGAAAAGTATTAAGGATCAGAAGATGATATAGATACCAAGAAGTAAATCTAGGTTTCATAAATTTTAATAAATGAAGTGTTATTAGTAATCCAATCTAGCAGAATAATCCCTAATGAATAAAAAGCAAACAGAGGTCGATTTTCTCAAATGGCTTCACCCTTCATCTCTAGAAATTGTTACTGAAATAAGGGAAGCAGAGTTGGAATTAGTCATATAGGGGCAATTTCTGAAATCCTTTACCAATGAGAGATGGAATCAAATGAAAGAATTTGTGTGTGTCCCCTCCCCCCCCCCCCCCCATTCCCATTTCCTGTCTGAGTTATGTCTTTTAAGAAATTCTTTTATGGAGAAACGTCCATGGGAAACTAGTCTGAATTCCTTGTGTTGTGTGAGATTTTAGAAGACTCTGTTATAGATCAACATCTCACTAGGGAGGCTACAAGATGCATATGCACAATAAAACGATAGTCTTGCCCCTACAACATGCTCTGCAGTCCTAGCAGCAGGCTGTGCTTCATTTATTCCCATGTGGCTGCTGAGAACCAGTAAGGAGTTGTCCTGCAGCCTGTGGGAAGAAACAGCCTTTCCTCATGGTGGTTACTTGGCTCATCCACCCAAGGTAAAAGTGCCTTGTCCTCCACACTCTGGAACTTGAGCTTTAAGTGCCCTTTACTGTGGCATGAATTCCTTTTCTCTGTTTTTTTCCGTCCCCTCGCTCCAGCCAGCACAGCGTGCACACTGCACAGTTGCAGCAGACCATACATTTTGAAGATGAGAAAAAAATAAGCATATTATTATCAGGATAATTGAGTGTTGGAAAGAAAGTTGCCTCCAGCACTTTGTCCAGATTAAAATCTCAATCAGTACCATTATGTGGGAAGTATCTGCAGTGACACGTGCATGCTATGCATCACAGTCAGCAGTCGGCCTACAGCATTTGCAGAAGCTTTAGCAATTCCTTTAATGACCCTTACAAGTCCTCCATTTATTCAAGAGCTGAAATGCTAGTGTATGTGGGACAGAAACTTCTAAAACAGCAGATTGAAGTACTCGATGTAAATTGAGCAATTTCTGTTAACACATGTCGACTAAACCAGAGCTGCCAATCAGCCAAGCTGCTGCTCTGTGACAACAAACATCTGAGGTACTGGGGCTTGAAGTTAATCGAAGTTATTTATTTTATCATGCAGAACACTAAGCTATCAGCCATTGCTCTCACAGACATAGTTTTCATCTTTCCCCTCAACCAGAGTATACATGCTTTCTTCAGAAGAAAATAAATGCGATGTACTTAGCCTTAATATTAACCTTCAAAATTCAGCTATTAGAGTTGATGTTTATTCTGCCTCTAGTGCCAAATTAGGCACACAAGCATAATTTGGGGATCACTGAAGGAAGCAAACCTAAACCACAGCTATTGTTAGTTCAGGACTGAGCAATTTTGTTTGGATCACCATGAAGTAACCACGAACTGTAGCTAATACTGTTTTCCTCTCAGCATGTTAGTGATCTGAAACTTCCTTCAGAGGGTTCTTACTTTGTAAGTGTCTCAATGGAAGAGTAACTAGTTTTGGAGTCAGAGGAACCAGCAATAGCAAAGCAAAGCCATTTCCCCAGCACCATTTCTATACCTACCACCAGTTTAACTTTTTTTTTCTGGTGCACGTTTTTGTTCTTCACCATGAAGAGTGGAATTACCATTCAGTTACATAGCTGTGAATTTGGACCAGTTCCACTGCCTGTTGATAGTCGTTGCCTCCAAACGCCCCGGGGGTGCATGTTATACTGCATGCTCCGTGTGGCTCCTTCTAAACAATGCAGAGCTGATCCCTCTCCTCATGCCAGCTTGCTCGTGAGCCATGCGGCCATGTAACAGTTCCAACTTCCTTCTGTGTCCTGAAGATTTTGGCTTCAGTCTTGCTTGTTTGCCATGAGAAGGTTCCAAAATAAGAAACACATTCACTCCTGCTCCCTTTCTCCTCACATGGTTACATTTATTCTTTCTTTTCATGCTTTTCACTCATCACAAGGCTGGGAGTATGCACTGTCTTATTGGTTATGGAGAACATAATTTATGCGGTGTCCCAAAGATTTGCTCGTAGTTGAGCTTCTCTTGGCTGATCCGACTTCATAGCCTATAGCTTTAGGTGCATCCAATGATTCCCCTTTTCTCCCCTTGTTGCTTTGGCTCGTTAGTTTTAGCACTGCTGACACAAACAGTGCATTTCAAAAGGCATCTTTCCTGTGGGCTCTGTTTACTCGTTAATGTGGCTGAGTGTCATCTGAAGTCCTGGCTGACAGCTCCCTTTGCTTCAGCTTGTGCCATTCCCATGTGTGATTTATCCTATCTGAAGGAAAGCACGGTTACATCTGTAGAGAAGTGAAGAAGAGTCATGGGAAAAGGGGAGTTCTCGGAGTTCTGGCTGTGAGAGGGACTGGAGAACTTGACATTTAGGTTCCTGCACAAGATGTAATTTCCAGCAAAATCGCTCAGGCACTTACAGAGCTTCACTTTAGCCCCAGCTGTGCGCTAAGTGCAACCGACATGTCTCTTAAAAGCCGCTCACAGCAACCTGACTTGATGTGACTGTTTTGTTTGCAGTAAAAAGCAGAGGAAAAAAAAAAAAGTTGCTTTGGTAAAGTGGCTGATAGCCCACATGAACTGGAATATTTCATCCACTTGAAGTGGACTGTGACACAGACCACTCAGAAGTGAACCAAAGTAGCTGGGAAAATGGCAGATGAATTTGACAGCTTGCAAATAAAGTTTCACTGGAAACGTTGCACACAGAGCTGATGGCTGTGTAGCTTCTGGTACTGAATTATTGGTACAATCTCAGTTCTTTCCAATGAATCACATTTTCCTCAGTTCAGGATTAATCAACATGTCATTTAGATGTATTCTCAGACAATAAGCACTATGATATGGATGTCAAACTATTTTAGGTCAGACTATATTCTATTTTTAGCTTATCTATTCTGTTACAGGACTAATGCCTCAAATTCAGAAAAGGCAAGTTTTACAAGCTGTGAGCAAAATCTTGACTCCACAGTGGGTCAGGGAGAGTTGTGCCCTTGCAGTAACAGGACCAGGATTTTACCTGGCTGGTGACCTGATGGTTTGTTTTAATTAAAGCTTTTTCCAGTTCAAATTGTCACTCTATCCCTCAGTCACTGAGGCAGTTACTCAAATTCCTGCTTTCAAAATTCTTTAACATTCCAAAAATTTTGCAGATGTGGGAACATAAAAGTAAGGGGGTGGGGGGAGGCT
Organism: Heliornis fulica; assembly: GCA_013399135.1. Classification (NCBI taxonomy): domain Eukaryota; kingdom Metazoa; phylum Chordata; class Aves; order Gruiformes; family Heliornithidae; genus Heliornis; species Heliornis fulica. The sequence goes on from VXBZ01009404.1 coordinate 48,139, forward strand.
ATATTTTTTGAGAGAAAGAGGTAAAAGAGGTCCCTGATTCGCTGCACCATGATACTGCCTACTGCACAGCAACCAGTCTTCAAAATTAAGACAATGGCAAATTTTAGGAGGAATAAAACCCAGCAAAGATATCCACTGAAAATGGAGACAGCCCCTTTTCTTAGTTGAGTTGGACTGTGCACACACATTACATGTGCACATAGAGCTTCATGGCTCAGAATTCAGCGAGGACAGTCAGATATCACATTATCCAGCTCCTTTTGGAACCCTCAGAGCCAGCAAAGGCTGAATTGAAACCCTCTTTGTCCATAATGAGTCATGGCCATCCAAACTCAGGGTATGCCTACAACAAGGACAGCCAACCCGAGGCCCACAGAATTTGGATCAAGCCCACAAAGCAGTTTTCTTTGGCCACTGAAGCTGGCTGGCTCTCAGGCCAACCATGTGGTGCTGCTCTTTGTGCTTGGGGCAGGATGTGCAGTAATTGTGTCTGCCTGATCTCCACGGGGTCAGCTCACCTGCCCTAACCAATAATAAAAACTGGCTTTCCAAACCTTATGCAAGTTGGCTGTCCTTGTCGACATGCTTTTCTGCATGCAGATGAAAACTTGCTTTACTCATGGTCTGAGCTTGGCCAGAGCCCTAAGCCCAAGCTAATATCCTGCCTCTCAGCAGGCCACAGTAATTTGGGCATGTAGCACATTAGCTGCAGCTACATGGCTTCTGGTTCCTTTGGACAGCAGCCAGAGTAAGCTCGTATCTGCCTTCAAAAGACCATGTAGACATCACTTATGTAGCTAGTAGTCCGAAGACCTGTGACAGGAGTGGAAAAGTACTGCTCCTGCACAGTGGAAAGCAGGACTTGTGCTTTATAATCTCTCAGTGCCTTTTCCAAGTCCTGGGGATCTTTACTTCTGACCAGGGTCACAGAGCCTGACTCCTCAGGCCTACAGGTCAGCAAGTTCTGCTTTTGCCAGTGTGTGCCAAACACACAAATGCCCACGCAGCACATGGCAAAGCACCTGCCTACCTGAGATTCGATCACTCTCAAAACCCTGCCTAATTTCTCCTATTAAGTTTCCTAATCTCCAGGCTATCATTCCTTTTTAAACTGCCCCATTGATTTAGTAGCGTGTTTTAAAAGAACATTAAAATTATTCCCCCTCTGCAGCACCGCTCCGGTTCATTAATTACTTCACATTACCGACATAAAACTTGTAAAGAGAAAGAAAATTGCAGCACTGACTTGCAATTGCCATCCCATTTTCTGGTCCCAGCACCAGGGACTGGCTGTACTGTGCAGTTACAGCCCCTGCCCTCAACGCTCGCTGCACAAACACACTCGCCGTCATTCGCCGCTTTGAAAATAATTACAACACCACATTGTGTGTTAGGGCTCTTTACACTTGGCTCATAAGAAATCTCTTCCAAGCTGTGACAATCTGAGTGTGAATCAGCTTTTAGGGGCAGTTTGGGTTCTTTTTAGACATTTTCTTTCTCTAATATCAAAGAAGGAAAAAAAAACACATGGTCCTTTGGTCCCTTTCTCCGGCCACGCAGAGTTACTCTCCTGTGTACACAAGCAATAAAAAAAGAAAAAAAAATTTTTTCTTCTGGAAATCCACAGGTACAGCAGAGTGAGTGATGGCTCACCTCATCTGTGAAGCCTTACAAGCTGGACAGGAGATAACAAGCATCAGAACCACACCCCAACTGCCTGTACTTAACTTTAATCCACAGCGATGGTGGGTGGCACCTCTCCCAGGTGGCACTGCTCCCAAGCCTGGCTCCGAGGAGACTGTGTGCCTGGCTGGCAGCAGCAGTGTGGAGAGCACCTGGGCCTTGACCCCCGGCAGAGGGAACACAAACAGGGATTGAAGTGGTGGAGCTGAGGCACTGCTCTCCATCCAGCCCATGCACCAGGGCATTGTCCTTCCCAGACGCTGTTGGGATCCTCTGCAGAAGTGCCAGGCACTCAGGCAGCTTTTGCCAGGGGTACCGTGCTGAATCTTCCCTTTTGCATCTCACTCTGTCACTGGGGAAGCTTGCAGAATAAAGTTGAGTATCAATTGACTATTTCTCAGTTAGCAGAAAGGGAACAGCAGAGCGATCATCTTCCCAGTGAGTCAGTGCTTCTCGCTGGAGGATGTGTGACTCACCGGTCCCCACACGGGCTGCCTCCCTCCTCCAGCGCTCTGCCTCACCTCCAGCCTCTCCTGTTCCAATCCCACCCTTACAAAACACATCCTTATTAGTCCTTCCTGCCATTACCTTCTTTGCTAGAATATGATTTGAGACAGGGAAAACTCCACAGTGCTCCTGTTCTCATGTTAGAAAAACCTGAGTGCTGCTCACCACTCAGGTATGTGTCTCCAGGTCCCTCTGGACACACACACAAGCTGTGCAGCTCCAAACCTGTCTGCAAAGTGACTTTCAAGCGAGGCCTATTAGAAAACAGCAATTCCCTGCTCTAATACATTTGTTCTGGGCCACAGGTAGGATCCACGTGTTCTTCTGCTTCCCCCTCCTCTCCCCGTTGTTACGATTTCTCAGGGGTGTTTCTGTTAAAAACCCGCTGCACTAAGGAGTTATGAACCTGGATTAAGGAGAAGCAGTAACTGCTGATTAAACCAAGGGAAGAATCAATGAGCCAGTGTTAGAAATCAAGGAACAGAGTGCTTCTCCTCCCATCAGTTCCAGTGCAGTGCTGTTCACTTTTTGCTTTCTGACTTTTACAGGGGGTTTGATACTCTCATTTTACCCCACTGGGCTAATCTTCTTCTCAGAAACAAAGTACAGGCTGCTCAGGGTCACACCAGGAAGCAGCCATGAAGCATAAAGGCACCTGGATTTATGCCATGGGAAGGATGACCAGTGACAGGAGAAGCTGGTGGCCTTATAAAGAGAAGTGTGTGGGTGGTGCCTTTTGGGACCTGCAGAGAAGAGGATAAAAGCTTTGGAAATACAAGCTGGTGGATTTGTGATAGGTGCCAGATTTTCACAGGCTGTAGTCAAGCAGGGCTACACCTAGCAGCCCTCAGCCCCAAGTGTCATTTATACCTGCTGGATGGCAGAGGAGGAAGAGCCCTTACCCCTTTGCAGTGGGGTCTTTAATAGCTGTACCTACCTGGAAAGAGGTCCAGCAAGAGCTCAAGCTCTGCTTGGGGCCTCTAGAAGTGACTGCCAAGCTGAGAGTAACTGCAGCATCTGCTCAGTACTGAAGGTGATTCCCCCTGGGAGAGGGATTTGCCCTGCCTCAGCCCACACTCTGTTTTCCCAGGAAAAGAGGCAGCTCACCATCCTGTGGTCTTCAGAATGTATGGCAGTGTTGCTGGAAGTAATCTCACGTTGCCATCATTAATTGCAAAACTTGACCTTAGCCAGCCAAGCCTGGTTTCTCTAGAAAATTAATTGGAAAATGACTAAAAAGCAAAAACCCTGGCACATTTATGTGACTTTGGAGTGAGACTATGTGACAGCTGAGCTGGACTGCTCATGCCAAATACCAGCACATACCCCATCACCAGACAGGACAGACCATGCTGGTGGGGGATCCTCGAGAGAGAAGCCGCAAGATCAGCTCATCCAACCCCAAAGCTGGACAGTGGATACAGAGAGAGAATGTGATGGGTAGAGTGATTCAGAGCAAATTCCTCATCTTTTCAAAACTCTCCCTGCCCAATGGAAATGCCAAACAGAGCTTGCTTCTCTCCTGCAGGGAAATCTTCTGCCTGGAGCTGATTGGGATTAGCTAGTTACAGGGCAGCAGGCATGACACATCTTTGCCACAGTTTAAGTGAACAGAGAGTGCACTCCTTGGGGCTATCCCTGCCTCTCCCTCAATCTTGTACAACACCACACACAGAAAATAAGGCACAGTATAAATAACAGCTCTGTCTCCCTCCTGCTCTAAAATACAAGCGGTTGAAAGCAGAAGCCTTTCTTACAGGGAACTGCAGAAAGCCAGTGTTTTCAAGCCACTTTCTCCTCACTTGTTAACATTAAGCCCAGCCTTCTGCTCATAAATAATGCATACAGCCTCTTTTTGCTCAATTACACAGTAGTGTCAGATTCCCAGAGTCACTTGCTGTCTCTTCTGGAGACAGTAAGGCCCACTTGGATGTCTCCAGCAGCCACGGACTCATTAGACTTGAGGAGGATCCTTTCCATACCCAGTTCAAAGAGGCACAACACCTTGTTTGGAGTTTTGGTAATTATCCTGTGTTGGATTCATATGCTGGGTGGTGATGTGTTCACAGTAAATGGGGTTTCACTTATCCCAGAATTTGTGGCATGGATTCTAAATACTCTCTGGGATGCAAAGATGAGATGGGTCAGAGGGTCTCTGCCTCGCTTGTGAGCTAAAATGGACACGGGGCTGGGAAGAGAGGTAAGAAGAGATAAGAAGCTCTTGTGGGCTCAGCAGGGAGCCAGAAAAATCACAGGGAATTCAGTTTGTCAGGTGAGTCAAAGATGGAAAAACAAACCAACCCTTCTTCCTCTCCTGCCCACCATCTCCTCTGATTGATTTAAACTTAACTTATGGAGAGGAGAAGCCAAGATTTCTGCTTTGCTCTCAGCAGCATGCTGCCTGTAGATACCGACTCATTACAGAGAGGCTGCCTGCCTTTATGCTGCAAAGGAGGCAGCCAGAAAACATTAGAATGAAGCTTCACATGTTACAGATTGACAACATTTAAAACCTAGATGGCCAAGCTACTGATACAATTTCCATACTCAGTAACCATGACATCTCCAGTTCTCCCCCACAGCATTCTGTCAGACTCAGCCGGACCAAGAACCTGTCTTAGCTGCCAGAAATCATTTCTTTACTCCTCCCTGGATTGGCATTGCCTGAATGTGCTCTTACCCCTCAGAGCAGAAGTTTATCGAAATCTCATCCCCGTTTCCCAGCTGTGCATCTCGCCTGCCCTGCTCGCACACGCGGTCTATTAGCTGTCCACAGCCATGCCTGTCTAGCTGGCAAGCTGCCTCTTCACAAGCTGCTCCAACAACTGCCCTTGAGCACAAGCCAGTGCCAAGTCCCCTCTCAGGAGTTCACGCTCCGTGTTAGCACTAACACGATCGTACTGGACGGCTTGGCCCCATGCTCCGCTGACAGTGACCTCTCATGGACCCCAGGTTTGCTGATGGCAACAAGCTCCTGAGTATTATCCAGGCTAATATTTGCCAGGTTGTATTGTCACAGCCGTCTCACAGCCCAGTGATCTGTCAATAGCTGAGTTAGGCTTACAAATGCAGCGTGACATGAGAATCCAGGACTCTGGTCCTCTCACATGTGATGTGACACTGGAGAACGAGCACGGAGGCAAGAGGCCGGGTGCTGGGCTGGTGGGTCAGGAAACCTTGTGTGGGCATTTTGGAAGGGTGGAAGATTAACTGGTGAGCGAAAGCATTTCCAAATAACTTTTCATATGAGGAGAGTAACTTTACCCAGTAACAAATCCTGCCTATGAACGGGAAGCAGCTTACCAGGCTCCTGCACACAGCCAGGGTGAATGCCAAAGCAGCAGAGGATGGATATCACCATCAGAGCTCACAGCTGAAGCACCATTTGCTTTGGAAAAATGTCCCATACTGGCTGAGAAAGAAAAGAAAGGAAGAAAAATAACTCTCTACCTCCAGCATAGGGTATTCACCTGTAAAAGGGCACAACTAAATCCTGGCCCCTACACTGCAAAAGTATGATTATTCCAGCAAGTACAACAGCATCAACAGGAAAATAATGTCCTCACCCACCTTGTATCTCTGAGGAGAACAAACCATGTCAGCCAGCAGAGTCAGCATCGCCACCACACACATGCCAGGCTATCAGGATGCCCGAGGTGGAGCTCTTGCCAGTGCTGCACTGCCTCACATGTTCTCTGGCATAAGAGGAGCAATATATTAATGGCACATATATCACATACCATTGATAACTGCTGGCCATCCCCCACACAGGCTCGTTGTAGGTCAAATTGCTTTTGCCAGCGTCAACGTACTCCGCTGACATTCAGCAGGAAACAGTAAAAAGATGCTTTGCTTTACACTCGAAAGATGGGAGAGTGAAAACCCGTGTGCATCTTAAAAATTCTGCTTAAAGCATGAAAATGCTCCAAGTGCTTCAGATGGAAGCTGCCCAGAGGAACAAAGAAGTTGTCTTTCTGACCGACTCAGGACCCCGTCAGGAACAATGGGGCTTAGATGTACAACACAACCCAGAACAGAGTTCTTGCAGTTCCTGGAAAATATGAGTATTGGACTGGTGCACTTTTTATTCACTATTATTATCTCCCATAGACATTCATCCTGATCTTAACATCTTTATTGTCCACATCGAGCAAGCTTCCTCTCACAGAGAAATGAATGTTCCAGTAAATTTCCCTAGACAAAAAAACATAAAAATAAACCAAAAAAGACCCTTTATAACTTTTTAAAAAACATACACTTCATGTTGTGATTCAAAGTGCTCTTTGTTTCAGTGAGTATAAACACTAAGTTTTACAAAGAAGAAAAAGCAAAAGTGAGAGAAAGAAAACTGCTGCCATGCATGGGTTAAATAACAATTGCAGTCTTAGTTCCAGACTGATTACACTGAGGCAAATACTAGGCAGAGTCAGGGTTGTTATTTTTCCTCAGGAACAACAGATCTTTGTCCTGAACCCTGCAGTCAATACCTGTAAATATTCTGAATGTTGTCATAAAGTTTTTGAAAAACATCTCTGTCAGGGACACAAATATAAGACCTTCTGCTTTAAAATGGTGGCAGAGTGAAGTTAGAATCACAGAATCACAGAATATCAGGAGCTGGAAGAGACCTCGAAAGACCATCCCATCCACCACCCCTGCCCAAGCAGTATGACCTTGATTAGATCACACAGGAATGGGTCCAGATTGGTCTTGAATGTCTCCAGAGAAGACATTCTCTGACTCCAGAGAAGACAGGCTCTCTGGGCAGCCTGTTCCAGTGATCCATCACCCTCACAGTGAAAAAGTTCCTCCTTATATTAAGATGGAACTTTCTATGTTCCATTTTGGAACCATTTCCCGTTGTTCTATCACTGGCCATCACTGAGAAGAGCCTGGCTCCATCCTCCTGACACTCACCATTTACATATTTATAAACATTAATGAGATCACCCCTCAGTCCCCTCTTCTCCAAGCCCAAGAGCCCCAGCTCCCTCAGCCTGTCCTCAGCAGGAAGATGTTCCATCCCTTCATCATCTTGGTGGCCCTGTGCTGGACTCTCTCAAGGAGTTGTACGTCCTTCTGGAACTGAGGGGCCCAGAACTGGACACAACACTTCCTAGAAATGTAAGACAATGGTTTCACATGCTGTTCATCTGATGTGAAAGATCTTTTTGTCTGCATTAGTCTTAAACCCTTGTAGCTGAACTCATTAGCAGTGGGGACAGGGAGAGCAGGACTATCTCAAGACCCTCTGCATGCCATGCAGCCCTCTACAAGGAGACTTTAACCCTCTCCCAGAAAGACAGCAACAGCCAGAGCATGGGTAAGGGCTACAGCTTACAGAAGCTTGGGCACCTCTGAGCCCTCTGTGGCTCATCTTTAAAGGGGTCAATAAACCAACCCCACCCTCACAAATAAATGTTTGGTGATCCCTGGTGAGAGATGCAGCACAAATCCACATGAACATTTCCTTTTATTATAGGTAAATACTCTTGGATTGGTTGAAATTTTTCCTGCCACTGGTATCAGGGATCTCTGAAGAGATAAACATGAGCTGATTGATGACTTGTCTGCAGGATCTATTTCAACCACCCCCAGGCAGGATATTTTCCATGCTGGTAATAATAAATCTTACTATTGAATGTCATCAAATGAAAGCAAATTATGGTAAAAATAGGCACAGTTATGTATTTCTTATTATATAATATTAAGGAAGATTTTTCAAAGATTGGAGGAGCTTTCATTTGCATGGATGATTTTTTTTGTAATGTAATCCTTTTCCCTACTCCTAATATATATATATTTAAAGCCTCATACAGGCAAGTAATGTAAAGAGACAATCTGCTCACAATAGCCCCTTGTGTAGACAGATCTGGAAGGTAAATTTCTCATCACGGCTCAGACTGAATAAGAACAACTTCCATTCTTAGCAGATACCAGGGCTACCATTTACTACCGCTTTTTATGTGGTATTTTCAGGTATCACTAGTACTATTTTATATATTTTATTTGCAAAGGAAGCAAATGGCATCCTTTCTTGACAGCTAATAGAAAAGGTTTGAGGAGAGAGCTGTCACTCTTACTGTTCCCAATTCTTTTCTAAAAATGACTGTAGAGTTCCAGGGAAAAGTTCTACCTTCATAATGAGAGCAGCATTGAAAATGCTCCTGCCACATTATTTGTGCCAAGCTCAGAAATAAGGATCTAAGCAGCTTACTAGGACCTGTTACATACAATAAAGCCAATGCTTTGTACCAGGGCAAAATCTGCACCACAGAGGAAGGAAAAAGTGCAAATCCAAATCTCTTATTCGAGATGTAAGTGTAAGAAAAAGACCTGTGAAGACAAGATTACAGGTGGTTCACTTACCCCAGGTTGTATTTCACCATCATACTATCTGCACAGTATAAAAAATAAAATAAATCTTTGTCCCTAAATGCAATAAACCAGATAGAGAAAATGTGGAAATACTGGAAGAAAAAAAACTGATCTGAAGCAGCATTTTCCTGCTATCTCTGTCCTCAGCCCATGGGGACCAGGGAGAGTTTGGGCTACGGAGCTTGGGGAGAAAAGTGACAGTGAGAGAACTTGTGGGAGATCTGTTCTTGGTGCAGATGTCTGGTGTGATCTTCTCTGTGCCACAACTCCTGCTCCTTCTGGGTGTAATTGGTGCAGAGCAAAGACGGTGAGGAGCGAAAGAGAATAGACCGGAGATGGGAGAGTTGGGTGACTTCAAGGGAACTTGTCAGCTCACTGGGGACCAGATAAACTGTTGGATATGGCTGGTAGGACAAGTGGATGATTTTCTGAAAGACTTGGGAGAGCCAGGCAGGAGTTTAGAGGCCATGGAAGATGATACTGGTACTGCCAACAGGTGGCAATACCACGGATCTCTTGAATGGAACACCAATTCATTGCATGGCCAATTTAGGGAATAATTTAGAGGTTTAGAAGACAACCTTAGTACAATAAACATCAGGAATGAAGCAGCCCAGAGAAAGGATTGCAATTCTTGTGATTTCATTGGGCCTCAGGCTGCTGTGGGAAGTGATCTTTTTCCACAGTTAAAACATAGCCTGTTTGATTTTGATATGAGCATCAAGACCCAAATCAAAATTTCTGGTCTTTCTTGTTCTAATTCAAGCACTGATTTAGCATCCAGGGGATTTCTAACACTGTGAATATATATTTAGCTCCCTGGGAAGGGGACTTTTTACACCTTAAACTGGTTTCAACCTACTGACTGTCATCAGAAGGAGCACAGACCATAAAAGGTGAGCTTAGAGTCCTGTTACCGAAAAGCATCATGTGCTGTAGCTTGAAAGAAGGCACTAAATTAACCCCCTAAGGCTGCTTCTTCTCTGCCATTTAGTCATTAGCTTTGTGCACCTAAATCTTCATGTTCATAATAGAGCTACACAAGGCTCTCCACGGACCACAAAAAACCCTCTCAGATGTGAAGCTGTCAACTCAGAACTGCCCACAGGAAGGATAAAAAGACACCATCTGCAGGGGCAGACAACAGAGGTGCTAAGTTTTCTCTTAGACAGCAAGTTCACCTTCTATTTATTTCTATGAAATCAGCAAAGTACTGGTGTTTTCCAGGACTGGGCTGATGTGCCACTGCTGGTGGAATGGGATTGAGGAAAGTCCTCTTTCCTCTTGGCCTCACTGGGAAACCTGCCCTGTGAGCAAGGTACTCACAGCCTTGGTTCTTTCGGGCAGCACAGCCAGAGGTGAAAGCAGCGTTCAGATCTCTTGTGTTTTGCTTGGACTTCTCTTAGAAAGCAAACCACTCACCTCATACATGTCCAGACAAACCCTGCAAGCGTGGTACCCACAGCTTACTCACAGCCTACTCACAGCCACTCTCTGTGGCCACACCAGCATGGCAGGAGCTGTGAGATGTTACATGGTAGTAAAGATCCAGGGATAACAACAGACCAGAAAGCCTTCATGGTAACTACAGGCTGGATGAGAATGGATGGAGAGCAGACCTGAGGAGAAGGACTTGGATGAGAAGCTCAACATTATCCAGACAACTGTGTCCTGGGCTGCATCCCCAGCACCATGACCAGCAGGTCTGGGAGGAGATTCTGGCCCTCTGCTCAGCTCCCTGCAGGGCTACACCCAGCTTGGGGGTCCAAAGGACAAGAAGGACATGGAGTGAGTCTAGAGAAGGCCATAGAGAAGCTCAGAGCACCTCTTAGAGCACCTCTGCTCTGGAGACAAGCTGGGAGATGAGGTGGTTCAGCCTGGAGAAAAGAAGGCTCCAGGGAGACCTTAGACCATCTTCCAGTCCCTCGACAGGCTCCAGGAAAGCTGCAGAGGGACTGGTGACAAGGGTATGGAGTGACAAGGGTGAATGGCCTTCAGCTGAAGGAGGGCAGATTTATTTTAAATGTTAAGAAGAAATTCTTCCCTGGTAGGTGGGATGCCCAGAGAATCTGTGGCTGTCCCTGGATCCCTGGCAGGGTTCAAGGCTGGGTTGGATTGAGCTTGGGGCACCCTGGGCTAGTGGAGGGTGTCCCTTGCCCATGGTAAGGGGTGGGTCTAGACAATCTTTGAGGCCCCTTCCAACTCAGACCAGTCTGTGATGACTCTCTATGAGCAAGTCTGATTCTCTTGATGACTAGAGAAGGGTGATTGGAGGCATCCTGGTCTAGGCAATCCTATTCCAGATAAGAGAAAGCTATGGAAAATCTTTGGCCCTGACCAGCACCTACCCCAGCTTCGAGATTCCAGGCAAACCCAGCAAACAGTTCTTCCTCAGCAGACCCGGCCAATGCGAGCTGTAACGTCCTCTCTGCTATTAACTTGTGGCTGAGAGACAGAGGCACTTTTCAGAAGCCTTCAGTGTGCAATCAACAAGAAGGGCAGAAATAAAAGACTTTGGTTTATTAGTTTGTTATTCTCCAATCCCAGCTATTACAGGGACAGGCTCTATGTTTATGATGGATTCAGCCGGAGAACATTTTCTCCCTGCCCACGTAACCGTGCTTCAGACTGAAGCCAAAGCTGTATTGGGGGGTTATAAAAGCTGCAAACATTTCAGTACCAAACTCAGTGCTTCAAAGTGCATACAAGGAGATGGGTGAGCAATCAGGAGCTGGCTTGGCCTGTAGGAAACTACATCCAATTCCTCGTTGTACCACAAAGTTCTCCTATAGCTTCAGCAAGCCCCTCACTGCGAGGTACAACTGCAAGAAGGAGGCAGAAAATTGAGAAGCATTCACACAATCTGCCATTTACTCTTCCAACAGGCAAATTATGTGCTCTTGGAAGGATTTATTTTAGTCTCAGCCCAAATAAAATGTGGCATTACACCCTGGCCATTTCTGAGCAGCTCTCCAGCTTCTCCAACACGTACCAGGTTTCCACGTACCACTGCTGCCATTTCACCTGCAGTTCACTGCACATGGAGTCTCATCTCTCATACACACATAGTTAAAATCACTGTGCCCACGGGGACCAATTTATTTTTCCATCACCTGTAGCTTCCTTCATTTTATGCAGGACGAAGCTGGCAGCTTCTAACGAGGAGCGTTATGAATAGCGTGGTAACGCCTTTCTTCGTCCCTGTTAAATTTCTCATTTCATCTTGTGAAGTCAAATCCTGGCTTCTGCAAAGCCCCTGAAACAACCTACATTGATCATAACGGGATCAGCAGTTGGCCTGCAGTAGTTTATCTCCAGTTTTGTGCATTCATTGCCTGCTTTGCTGTCTCCCTACATTTAATAGTTATCCCACTGCCCCAGAGGCTGTTCTGGCAGGTTGTGACAGTCCTGGACACAAGAGCAGTCCCTTCAGCACAAAAGTTTCCTTTCATTCCTGTCTCTACATGAATTATGGCTTTTGCCTTGTCCCTCTGTGTATTATTATCCCTCCCTCTCCCATTTGGAGCTGAGCAGTCAGCCACCTGCCAGACCGCCGGGGAAGAGCACGGTGCACACAATAGGATCCGATACCTTTGGGTGGTTTGTGATTTGTGTTCTGAGTTATAGGAGCCAGTAAAAACAAGCCAAAATGTCAGTTTATGACTTTGCTCAGTCCATGTGCCTGTAACATGAAGGCACAGCAATTCTGAAGTCATTGCTGAAGTCATTACATGCTGTCAGTACGCAAGGAAGGACACAGCAGGATAAAGCTCAGTGAAAGATGGTGGGGCTTCACCTCAGCACACAGAGCTGCCAGTTCCACTGAGATGGATCAGCTCATGGTTGTTGAGGATCTCTGAAGTATCCAGGCACCTCTGTGATAAAACCCTATGATAAATTCAGTGTTTTCTTCAACTAAACCCAAGAGCCAAGTGTAACAACCAAGGTGCATTTCACACTGGCCTTCAGGAGCGATGCTGCTGCCCAGCTCTGCGCCCTCAGCGCTGAAGCAACTGAGATCCCTTTGCAGCTGAACCACCACCAGTATGAACCAGGACAAACCACACACGGTGCTTCCCCACACTGAAGGGAACATCATAACCTTCCAGAGGACCAGGGATTCGTCCCCATGGGTCTCACACTGCGTTGGCACACACGGATCACAACTGTGCTTCGAGCAGGTTTCTGCTGGCTCACGCAGCCCCTCGTGGGATTATCTAAGTGCTCTTGGACCAAGCCCTCTGATAAGCCGCCTCGGGAGCCGCCAGCGGCACATCCAGCACTATCAGCAACACGTTATGAAAGGAATGTCATGGCAAAGCCCCACCGAGTCACAAGACAAAAACCACCCCGTGTTTACAGCAGGGTAGGGAAAACCACAGTAAAATAAAACACAAGGGAAGAGTGAACACTTTGGGGCAGAAAAACACCCAGTCCACCCCTAAGCTCCTGGTTCCTTTGTCAGCAAGTCAGTACCTTATGGAGGAGATTTGTTTGGAGTGAAAGGCTTTTTGGAAAGCTTTATCTCAGCCTCTAGCAGACAGAGCTGACAACCCTCGAGGTGGCAAAAACCACTTGCCAAGTGCCTCGTTCAGCGAACAAAGGAACACAACACCATGCGCCTGAACAGCAACCCATCAGCTCCCGGTTTGCTACACCAGAGTGGGAGAGAAGCTCCAACTGTTTTGAATTCATGTGTCAAGTCAATCACAGGAACAGATAATACCAGAGTTATATAAAATTTCGGAAGGAACCCCCACCCACCACCTGTAACACTCACTCGCCACTGTCAGAACAGCTCTGTAACTGAAGACAGCACCAGGGAGAAGTCGTCCTCGCAGCTTTCTGCAGAGCAGATGATGGGATCATTGCAGTTTGTTTTACATATCAACTGAGGCAGAGAATACGGGTTTATTTTTGTTCCTATCAGAACTGGACTCTCTACGTGCTAGCTGCTTGGTTTAACTTTATAAAAAAGATTGAATTTGATTCTAGAAACTTGGGAAGGGAACATAGTAGCAGTCTGCTTTTCAGATTGCTTCAGCCTTTTTTGCTGCGAGGCCTCGCTGTCCCCTCAGGGAAATCAAATGAAATCTTTCTAGTTTCCTCCAAGTACCTTAACCCAGACCCTTGAAAGGGAGTGAGTTTTGTTCATGTAAACAGAAGGCATCGGTCCCAGACCTGAGAAGTCAAAAGTGATGCTCAGGAGGACCACAGCCTCCATACCAGCAGCCAGAGATGGTCCCAGGGTTTCTGCTGGGTGCAGTGGTGTAACAAGCTTGTTCCTGCCCCTACCTAGTCCAGCCAAACACTCTTAACTGAGTGTTTGGAGCAATGAGGATCTGAGTCCTCCTCGCCTTGGAGCCCAGGCAAGAGAGCTCGATGTGATTGGTACTTAATGGCATTGATACCAAACCCAGAGGCACAGTCAGTACAGAAACTCAGGGCCTCCTGATGCCACAGTCTCACCCCTCAACCTTCCCAACCACCCTCCCATCTTCCTCTGCACGCCCTCAGTGCTAAACCCCCCCGACCCGACTTTCACACTCCGCTGTGTCGCAGCACACCAAGGAGGAATCGCACCTGCCCTGATTTCCCCATCCACCATTACCCAAATTAAAGCTGCACCAGCCCTGTCCTCTTTCACAACCACTGTGTGAGAGCAAAGGGAGGAAACCACAAGGGGAACAGATGCTGTGGTTTGAGGAAAAAGAAAAAGACATCATCCCTCTCTGAAAGCCTCCAGAAATGTTTCTATTCAATTCATTCAGGCCTACACAAGATCAGGGAGAGCACAGGACTACTGTGAAGAAAATCTAGGTCACATATGATCACAGCAGCACAGCTGCCATCATCTCAATGGCCATGTGAAGCGAGGACTGCAGCAAGGACCTCTCTTTGCTGAAGAGGGCTTTTTTATTTTTTTAATTTTTTTTTTTTTTTCAGTCCAGTTTTACAATTTCCCCTCATTAAGGTGCATTTTCCGGCAGAGCTGCGAGTACATCGGGTCTTCAATTGGGGTGAAGGATTTAGCAATAAATCCCAAAGATGATTCAGTAAGTGGAATTTCTGTAGGGTCGTTTAAATAGTTTATAGGCTGCCAGGCAGGATTTTAACCTCTTAACAGTGACAGGAACAGTGTTACTTTCCTGCTCTTTTGAATGCCAACACATTTCTTAGTTCTCTTTGTTTCATATCTGTTGTGGAAAGATATGCATTGCTCCTGTTTTCATTAAGGAAAAAAGGAATCTTACCTTATTTTAATACATCTGGGAAAACTTCTTGAAATTCTGTCACTCAGGGCTCTCTTTTTGCTAAATACTCAGGTCAGACCCTGTGCTCCCTTCCCCCTTCAAACACAAAGGTTAAAATAAATGGATACACACACACAATATAAAAGAAATAAAAAAGAAGCAGGACAAGGCAGCCCCAAACCCTCACCTTTTTTCTCATATTTAACCAGACCTTCCCTCACCCTCCCCGCTCCTCTTTTCCACACCTGAATAAAACCAGGAAGGATCTAAAGCCCAAATACCAAACACTCCTGCAATTCAGAAGATTAGAGGGAAAGGACAAATGTTCATGGGTGCCATGAAGTGAAGCCAAGCATCTTGGAGCAGCATTCATGAAGGAGCTCTGCCAAAACTCCTCGCACGGGCAGCTGCAGCAGGAGCAGCTGCGCTGCTGGGGAGCGGGGGGGAAGCAATACACAGTCAGGAAAATAATGCACAGAGGGAACCCTCGGTGGAAGCAAGGATGTTATAAAGCATCAGTAAGGATTTGTTCCCCAAAACAAGCAGCCCTGACAGTGGAGCAACAGGAAATCAAGTCACCTCAGTGCAGGGTGACTGACTCACACTATTGTCAGATGTCTCCCACGGTTCTCTAAGCCCAACGTGCTGCAGCCCTTTCCCTGGGACCAGTACAGCTGCCTCCAAGCTTAGGGAAGAGCTGTGACACTTGGGGCTTGGGGTGAGGGCTCCCTTGAGTCATGGGTGCAAATTACATACCTTTGTATGTGTGGAAAAGACATTTTAAAGCATGGCAGTTGCAAGAGCAGGGGCTTCTCTCAGTACCTCAGTCCCTGGCAGCAGGCATATTCCCTAGAAGAAGTAATGTCCCAGCTAGAACATTAAAAAAACCCCAACCATCTGACATGAAATTGATCCTGGCTGGAGATCTCATGTGCTAGCTGAGCCTGGCAGCACAGCACCTCCACCCTGGGTCAATCTACCCCTGTGGAAATTCGGGGTGTGGGGGGGAAGGGTATCCCAGTCATTCTTCAGAGACAACATTGGCCTCGCTGAGATTTGGGGGGACTGAATGAAAGGGTCTGTTAATCCATTCCAGTGACTCTTACACTCAGATTTCCAAGTAGCCAAGGAGAGTTGTGTTAAGCTGGTTTGAATTCAGAATTCTAATCAGATGAACTAAGTAACTTTCAATCTAATTAGGAGAACAGTAAGGTTTGTTCCGTAATCCACAACCATTTAATCTTCCGACTCATTAGCTGTGCACAGGCTCTATGAATATGTATATCTGGAAGGGAAAAAAAAAATGCTTTGACCTTGATGAGAGTGATAACAGACATATAAAGTAGGTGTGTGTTCACCTTTCATCACACTCGCTTTATTATGTAGATTCAACAATTCCTATTGCTCTGAATCAGGCTATGGAGAGGTACAGGCAATCCCACAGCCAATTAGGCATCAGAGTCCTGATGAACCATGGAACCTGTAATGATTAGCACAGTATTTACAGGCAAGCTGCCTCCTACCAATTTGCATGCAAATAAAAATGTGTCTGTTTAGAAGGCCATCATAACCACCACACCAACAACTGGGTGGAAGAAGAGAGGGAATGTGTTCAGAGACAAAAGATTCAGGGCACTAAGTAGGATTTTGATAAGGTTTTTGATTATATTGTTTCAATGCATCAGTGTCATTCCCTCAGTCACTTATGAAAAAGTACTGATATGATTTTTTGGGAAGAATTTAATTTTAGGTGCAAATATATTCAGCCATACCATTTCCAGTGTATAATGAAGATCTCTACGACCAGGAATATTTTCTCAGTTTATAAAATTATACCATACCCCTCCAGAAAAATAAACTTATGAGTGAATTCTGTGATTTTCCTCTGACTTCCTGACTTAAACTTCATTTCCTCTTTTATTGAAATTAATCATGGAATCATTAAGGTTGGAAAAGACCCATTCTAGTGCCTGACCACCCTTTCTCAGAAGCAATTTCTCCTAATTTCTAATGGCAGACCTTCTTTGGCTGCAGTAGATGAGGGGTTGCAGAAACCATGTCTTCCTTCAGTCTGTTTTGCTCCTCCCGCGTTCAGTGACAAAAATCTCCCAAAACTGACCTTAAACACCCATCCACTTTCTGCAACAGCAGTTCCATAACTCCTCCTGAAGTCAACTGGAATTAGGCCCAAGTGCCTGATGCATTTGGGGAAATATTTGGAAAGTATTTCAATAGGAAACATTTGTGAAGCACGGGGACTGGTTTGGGCTAGAGATGTCCCTAAAGATCAAGGAAGAAGATGTGACTCGGGGATCTAAGTAGGACTCGGGTGTAGCTGTTGCTGAAAGATCTCCCTCTGTGGAAGCCATCACAAAGCTCTTGGAGAGCCATCAGAGAAAAGCTGGCTCCTGTTCCCTTGCTGACCTGGGGTTTTGTCCTAGAGGAGACCAAACTGTCCCATCACAGTGGTCCAGAGGCAAATTAAAGAACACAGCAAGAGAAGGGACCCTAAACCTCAGCCAGACAAGAAAGATGCCAAGAAGGAACCCAGATCCCAAGAATCATGCCAGAGGACCGCTACCTCCTGGTGCTTTCAATAGCTGGGAGGCTGAGAAGAAAAATGTGGGTCTCTGCTACGTGAATAAGCAGTCAAAATCTGGCAAAAACGGGGGATGGAAGGCCAGGAGGTCCAACTACACTGTAGACTGACTGGCAGAAGAAAAACCATGGCTATATTTCCTTGAGTTTTCTTCTCCTGTGCAGCCATTCTGTTCCTAGCCACTTGCTGTCTCCATTGTTGTTTATTTTAAAAGCCTCTGTGGACTGAAGTTTCACCACACGTCTGTGACGTGACACGCTGCAGAGCTAACTTGTCCCCTCAGCAATGGAGCCAATGCCAGCAGAGAAGATGGCTCTTTCACTGCAGGGACAGCGTTGCCCTTAAGTGAACCAGCACCTACACGTGCAAAACCTTCATCCCAAGTGGGGAAGACCTTTTAACTTGACTCTGCCAGAATCAAGGGGATTAAGGGTACCATTTAACTCCGTCCAACTTCTCAGCTAACAGTATCCTTGCACGCACCTCCAGCGCTGGGCAAGTTCACTTGAGCCGGCTCTTCAGGCTTTTATCTTTAAAGTCAGTGTAGATAAAAAGTTCAGCAGGCCACAGAGATACATCCTAGAGGTGTCCCTCTGAAGTCAAAGGCTCCAGCTGCACAAGGGTACAACAACAGCCAGCGTCCCCTGAGATCCAGAGCTTCCACTGAGGAATCGCAGCCACTGCTGGTCCCATTTAGCTCGACCTGCCACGTCCACAGCAGAGCAGGATTTGTCCCCCTAGCAGCATCCCAAAACCCCAGCTTCTGAGGAGGAGTTGCTCACAAACATCATCTGTTTCCAAAGGATGGCTTGTGCTGGGGTGAAACGAAACAAGTCCAGTTGTTGCGTTTCTTTTTCCCTGTGGAGCAGGTTCAGGCCAAAGAAATTTAACCGCTACTCAGCTGTTTTCTGCTGACATCGCTTGCATTCCTCTCTTCTCACCATTTGGAGCTCCCTGCCAGACAGTGCAATTTGATATATGCCTTAATGATAGAGGGTGGAGGGGAGGAAAGTACATTGGCTAATATTTTTCCATTACAAAACTGAACAGCCCAATCTATGGTTTAATCTGCAATAAAACCAGCGATTTCTGAAGGCTGGGTACTGACTCGGGGCCAACGCTTGTACCTGAAACCTTTATATGCAGATTACTTTTAAGAGGTGCTGATAAAATTACTACCAATAGTATTTCCAAGCTACAGCTTTTGAAACCACCCAGTGAATTTTAAGCCCTGGAGTTTTGGATCTCACTAGAAGATCCGATGCTGCTCGGAGCCGTTCAGCTGGTCACAGCACCAACATCCTTATTCAACCCCAACGAGGTTTTTCCTTCCCAGGTACCTCTGAGACCCTTCAGTTCTGAAAAGGATGGTTTTGCCTTTCATGAACCCAAGTCTCAGTGGCTGCCACCAACAGAGGAAAAAGCCAGCATTTACCACACAAGGGTTTTCCTATACTAATGGCAGGAAATACCACAAATACCAGGAGGAAATAAAAATCCACAGCCCCTCCAAATGCCACATGAATTAGCAAGGTAAGGGCTTAGAATTTCTGGTATTTAGAAGTCAATGCTCCTCTATGTGTTTGGAAATTCAGGGGTTTATTAGTCCCTTCTATCCACAGATATAAATTTGCTTATTTTTGCCTCCTGATCATGACATCTCAGAATTATTGTATTTCAGACATACACAACAGGGATGATCACATCAAGAAAAACAGAAAACATTGTTCTGGCTCTGCCCCTGCTCTGCAACAGAGGAAGAAAGAGATTAAAAAAAAAGAAGTCCTTTACTTTCTGCTGGGACTAAACCATGCTGGGATACTTGGCTCCATGTACTTTACCATCTCCCTGCACTTCTCTCCCAGGGCTGGGAGAACTGAAACACGATGAGAAATTTTACTCCGCTGTCAGCTGGCCCGAGGACAAGGAGGACAGATCTCTCTGAGGAAAGACAGTTCCCAAGGGGCTCACAACCAAGAAGTATTTCAGCTGCCCTGCTGTAAAAGCCTTGCCCTCCCCATGAGCAGGGACGTGGCTACTGGACGTGCAGCTGGAGCAGAGCCCCTGCGAGCGGTACGGACAGGGGAGGGACAGACCCAGGCCGGGCTCTGGACGGACAGACAGTCCCTTTCATGCCTCACGCCCGGGTATTAGTGACTATTCATCTGGCTGATGTCCTAGGAGATGGAGTCTGAACCCTGATGCAGGCTCCAAAAGCATAAATGTCCTCAGGCTAAACAAACCCAAGTGAAACCTGGGGCCACAACAAGTTTCCACTTTCTATATTACTTCAATATTTATCGCCCAATCTAAATTATACTGTCACCGATCTAATGTATTCTGTGATCACCTCTCCCTCGGGGTGTCCAGGACCAAATACCATTGGAGCGTGACAGAATGTGCCAGCAATGAGTCCACCCTGTCCCTTTACAAGTCCCTCAGGGCTCCTACTCACAGTGCCAGGGACTGCTGGGCTAACCTGATACAGACATTGCTCCGTTCCAAGCAGTCATTAAAACATCTCTTTGTAAGGGATTTCCAAGGTATATTTATCCCGAGGTGCTCTCCAGTCCTTCACCCCTATGGGGACATTCTTCAGGACAGCCAATGTTCAGTTCTCTCTGTGCCTTACAGGCGAGTTAGTTGGCTTGGGGCTTCTGTGAATAAATCAGCTTTTAGAGAGGATGAAAGAGAAACCCGGCAGAATTTGGTCCTCCTCATTCACAAGACCTTATCTAGCAGCAGAGGGAGCGAGTAGGGCAGATTCACCTTCAACATGATAATCTCTCACTAGCTCTCCTTACAGCATTCCCAGCTTCTGCCCTTCACTGGATGCTGAGCATGAATGTGGGAATGAATCACTGCTGATCTTGGCAAAATATCAGTCTCCCTCCCTTTGCTCCAGCTTGGAGTAATCCCAATTTTCCAAATGGCTTCAGCGAATCCAGGATTTAAGTTCAGCTATTAAAAAGTAGTGGGAACCCATAAATCACAGGCTTTGTATCAGGCTGCTCTTTGATGCATTTAAAACAATTACAGGCAAATATATGATCTTCCTAAAAATAGCTATTTACGTGAACACCAGGAGAGGAGCTACTGTCAAAACATAACACATGGACAATCTAATCTCCACCCCTCAACCCCAAAGGCAGGCACGAGGGCTGTTGCCTTTATTTTTATTATATATTTTTGCCACTCACAGCTGTAGTAGAATTGATGATATGCTGAAATGACACGTGCTTACAAAGACGTTAGATCAGCATCGAAATTATGCAGCAAATGAATGTATGCAGTGAGTTAATGTGTGCCTGCTTTCAAGTCCAAGAGGATGGAGATCACCAGTCGATAGGAGGTAATTTTTTTCACCCATCATCCTGCTCACAAAACAGCTTGTGGCTACAGCTTTTTATGGCAGGCTTGTATCAAAGGTGACATTTCACTCCTGCCACTGACATGGACATAGGAGTGCGAGGAACAGACAGAAAGTGCTAATCTAGAAACAGGTCACAGAAGAAAGGAGATGTGTTCACGTTGCAGTCCACACCTTGCCAGACAATTTTACTGGTGAAACTTTTCCAGCCTGCAGCTGACAGTGTTGCCCTGCCATGGGGATAGAGCTGTCAGCCTTTGGGGATGTGTTTTGAGGTGTCCGCTGTCGGGATGTCACCAGAGCACCACAGCGTTTCATAGCACACAGATGTGGTTCCCACAACAGCTTATGGGGAGTTACCATCTCTGCTGCACGTGGTGACAAAATACAACTTGTAGTAACTAAGTTTTAGAGGAGAGAATGGGGGTTTAGTAGCATGTTGCAGATGTCCTACTGAACAGGTTGGTGCACACCTACCATCTGACCCAAGGTAGGACAGATCAGGAAACCACCCACCAGAAGCACACCAGCTCCAGACCACAGGAAGCACCTGGGCTGCTGTGCTACCAGATGCCTACTCTGTGAAGTCTCTGCAGTGCAACAGAAGCACCCAGCCTCTCTGCTGTCACCAGCTCTTTTGCAACGAGACAGGACCAACACACAACCTCCACCATGGAGGCAATTTCTGTCATTAAACCAAACAAACTTGTGCTCTGAAACACCTTTTTTGGTGGTCTGTGATGTAGCAGAGCTGGTCTGGTGAGCCTAGAGAGCAAACCCACACTGTCCTGTGTGTCCTCTGGTATGCAAGTCCATGGTGAAGGAAATCCATTGTGGGTGCTGGGACCACTGGGTCACTCCACCTGCAAGGAAGGCTCTTGTCCTGCGATGGTTAGAGCAGGGTGAAACAGAAAGAGGGAGCTCTTCCACTGTCCCCTGCAGAAACCCAAAGACAAGGCCATTCCCGTGTTCATCCTCTCCTCCACAACCTCTTGTCTTTGCTCTAACAGCCCCAGGTCCCTTCACCTCATGTTGCTGCTGCTCCCATCACTCCTCAGTTTGCAGTGCTGGAATCCAGCAATTTGCACTTCTGAGCCTCCCTTATCACATCTCTGGCTCTATGGTCCTGCTGGCAAGAAGCTACCAGGGAAAATAAACACGGATTTACCCTGGAATGGGGGCATTCAGCTCCAGATAAACACTAAGCTGGGAAGTCGGATTTACTGCATGGAGCAGTGAAAACCTTTGGTTTTGGCATCCTTATGCATCCTATCCTTGACCGTGGTCTCTGCCTGCACAAGATTAGCGTTGCTGGTACAGCCCACTTAGAAAATCTCTGAAAAAGATTCAGCTACTGCAGCATGATGAGGGAAGATGTCTTGATTTAAGAACACAGACATTACTAGAAAGGGAAGAAAAAAAAATAAAAGGGTCCCTTACTGTTCTGACATATCAAAAGGAGACTAATGAACCACCAGTTCATAGAACGACCCTGCTCTTCATTTCAGAGCCAGGCTGGCCTTTTGTGTTAAGGACACTGAATAACAAGAGCAAGAACAAACAGAAAGAACCCTTTCCCCCTGCCCAAAGTAAATTTTGAAATGAAATAATTTAAAAACTACACCCTTCTGCCCTACTTTAAGGTCCACATAAGAACAGATGAAAAGTTTTGTTCCATTGGCAAAACTGAATCAAGGCTTTTGATCCTCAAAGATCTCTTAATCGCTTTGCACATCAGTTCTTTTCATTATTTCAAACATACTTGAAGACAGCTTTTTTCTCTCTCTCATTTTTTTTTTTTTTTTAAAAAAAACTTTTCTGTGTTTGGGCCATTTCCCAGCCAACTGTGGCATTATGGCAGGCAGCTGTTGGCTCTCTACTAATTTTAAGTTCCAGCATATATACACACTGATCTGCAGAAGCAAAGTCTGAAAAACCATGATCCCTGCCACCAACTGTCCTAGCTCACAGTATCTACCTCTTCATCCTTCTGGTACTTGAGAATAGTTCCAAGGAAGATTATATGCTTCAGGTTAAAAAAAGAAAGTAGTTGTTGGTGGGATGATTGTTGGGTTGGTTTGGTTTTTTTTAACAGCTAGACTCAGAACTGGAATCTCTCTTGCATCAAACTGAATCCAGGTTTCTCCACAATTTTGTGTCTCTGCAATTCCAACAGGCAAATCCAGCATCAAATCACCAATTCTTAAATGAAACAGGGACAGAGTTTGTTAACAAACCTGACCACCTTACCATCACGAGGCATGTTCTGAAGCAGAGACTGTTCCTTGTCTGTGCTAAACTTTGCAACAAGCAAGCTCCCAAAAATTATAACGTGAAGCATAGACAGGAGAGATGGGAGGTGGAGTGAGAGTTAGCTCACAAGCAGTCAAGGGGGATGGATAACATCAAAAACAAGCTCCACCTGGAAAGCTGCATGTAGGCAGCTGAGCAGAGCAACAGCTTAATGCGTTCGGAGCCCGAGGCATTGTTTAGCAAGTGGGTGGATGCTTTTTGAGCCAGCTTCATCTACCCAAATGGTGTCAAAGCCATTGTAAACTGCCTTGTTAAATCCTGGTCACAAAACAATCCGGAGCCAAGGAGAGCCGGCAACAGAAAGCTTCTGGCAGCACGGGCATAGAGCTGGTGTGCGCCCTGTTGTGGTACAAGATCCAGGTAACATCTGGGCGCTGCTCTGCTGACCCTTCTCGTTTGGTCCAGCCAGTACAACCAGCCTGAGACCCTCTGGATGTTTGAGAGGACACTGACTCCATCAGATCTGGGCTATCAGTTGGACTGTCATTAACAGGAGGAAACAGTCTTTCTGGTAGGCATCAAAACATCTGACTTGACCTTCTGCCCCCTGCGTGGAGCTGTCACACAGTCCAACCTCTCCAGTCTCTCCAGCCAAGCTACTCTTTCTCTGGTGTTCGTCCCCTAAAGGCAGGGGAAGTCTGAAAATAAATATGGCACCTTGCACCACACTACTGATACTGAGGCTTTCGGATTGGGCCACAGTAGACCAACATTCAGACCCTGCTCATTTATTCCACTGCACCAGATGAGTCAGAGGGAACACAGCCGAGACCACACCAGCCATCCCTGCCCCACAAACCGCTTCATCAGCACAGACCACAGATAAACCACCCAGCTCCCCCTCTGCCAACCATCCTCCCTGTGGGCATCTCGCCGGCAAAGAGCGGTCCCCAACACTGAGCCCTTGCAGACCTCACAGGCTGTAAGTGTCCCACAGAGCAAGAGGGACAAGCAGACCCGGGAAGATGAGCTTTTGATTCATCAATTTTTCAGGGGCAAACCACTGCCCACCACAACAAGCATGTTTCCCAGTTGTCACCAGCAGACAAAGCACAAATGAAATGAGGGATCCCAGCTGCCTCCCAGTTAGCTTCCCGTAACGGGAATGCCAGACAGGGGTTGGCAGCTAGTGCTGACCAGACAGAACTGCCCCTAAGAGCATCCTCGAGGACATGGCTTCCTCAGGGACACAGTCATGGGGATTACTCACTGTAGGTAGCTGCCATGTTGCACTTCACATAGTTGTCTATATGTTGTACCTACTAGTGTGTCGCTGCACGCAGAGTAATTACCAGCTCTGCCCTTCCCAGTGCATTAAACCTTGTTTTACTTGGCAGCGACAGCTCGCTTTCCAAGCAGCTGTGAGAAAAAGACCCCTCAACTGATGCAAATAAACATGGGTTTATTTTTAATCTGTAAATTAAAACAAACAACTTGTGTTCCAGGCTGTGCAGTCCACATCCATCTCAATAAAACCCCACACAGAGCGAAGGAGACCTTCTGGCCCCTCCGATGCCCTAGGAGATGCCTGGATTTACCCTTAGAATCACACATTGGTGAGGGACAGAAAACTTCAGAAAGGCCTCTGACTCCTTTTCACTTGCAGCCCAGGAAATCTGAGGTCAGCTGTGCAGACTACAGTTTCCACTGGAATAAAAGTCTAGCTGGAGGTGGGAATTAAACCTAAAGCATAGGTTTAGCCTACAGAGAAGTGAAATGGGAACAGACCTGACTAGTTTTTGTCCACGGTCATGGGGAAGGCAGACTTGTAAAGACCACACTTGAGAACTAACTCACAGCACCAGGAGTTTGCCACTTCCCCAAGAATGACAGGTCTGAACACCCAGTGAATTTTTATCCTACTTAGGATAACTGCTGATGGCAGTGGCATTATTCCTAGGAAACTTCAAACTATCGAAGCCCAACACTACAATGCAAGTTTGTGGTGACCTCACCTAGCATGGGTTACTGGAAACACACAGGCAATGACAGACTGATGAAGTGTCTGCAAGCAGAGCGTCACCAAGTTGCCACTTCACACACAGCTACAGGAATAGGAGCAGTAGCAGCAGATGGAGGAGGACTGTTCACATGGCAGAGCTGGTCCAGAGAGACTGACGGCTCTAGCAACAGATGAAACCAATGAGTGAGGAGCTCTGAGGAGAGCAGTCCTGGAACACATGTGAGAAACAAATGCAAGACTGAGCAGTGGCTCACTCTCTTTTGTTGCTCCTGGCATGGCAGTATGGTGGGTATAGAGGTTCTTTTTCAAGTAGAACCAAGTTTAAATGAAACACCTGATGAGTGAATATTTCAACCTACATCCTCAAGATAAAGGAGAAAGCAAAATCCTGGGTCCTGCAGTCTCCAGCATGTTACTGGGCTCTTCCACATAGTAAACCCCAAAAGGTGAAGATGCATCAAGTACTCACAAAGCTGCCAACATAGATATGCCCACACATGCTGGAGTACTCCAGGAAGGTGCCAAGAACAGAACTTTTTGACTCAGAAAGGCACACAGGCAGGCAATGAAAGAACTTGAAATTTGTGCTAAGCTCCCTTAACTTATATACTACACATTATATATATATAAAATGGAGAAGAGCAAAAGGCACAAGGACTCAGGAGCACTTGTCTCAGTTTGTGTCCCTCCCATAGGCTCTCTGTAAAGGGTTTAGAAAACCTGTTTCCCTTTGGGTTGGGTTGTTACATTTATGTGAGTGAAATGGTAATTCTTCATCTGTTTCTGGTTAGGATCCACTTGCATCAGCATCAGTATCAATGGAGCAGTTCAGACCACTAATTTCTCTGTAAGCTAAATACTGCTACTAGCACCACTGAAGAATGGTTGGGAGTTGCCAGTCTACAACTGCTTTTTGGTATGGTTCTGGATTACTGTGGCTAAGGGATAGAAAAATCCAGCTGCAAATTCACAAGCTCAGGATAGTGTTGTATTCTGAGGTTTATCAGTGGATTAGAAAGATGCACTGTGGAGTCTGGAGATACAAAGCCAGAGTTTTCAACAGTCACTCCTGTGGATGCTTTAACTCAGCAGAAGATAGTTTCCAGTACCTCTGCCCACCAGCTTTTCCCAATTCAGTCCTTTGCTTGTGGGAGATTTCTGCAAGAAGCCCATCTGCTATTCTAATGGCACCGAAAGCAAACTCCTTCAGCGGACAAAACACAATCAGGGCAAATTTTTTTTTAATCTGCTTTCCCAAGGTCTCTTCTCTCAAATAAACAAACAACAACAAGTTTGTTTTTACAGAGCTTGGGTTAAAAAGCCAGTCTTGGAAATGTACTGAGTGGAGCAATCCTCCAGCACCACCCAAAACTAACCAGCAAAGGAGAGCACGCCAAGGCCGTTAATTTGACGGCTGGGGGGGAAAGAAACCTATTGCTACCATCTGCACAAAGGAAACCGAGGCAAAGAAAAACCCTGCTGTGTGAGCAGAAAGAGAGATTCAGCATAGCAGAAACAACACAAACCATATGAGACACTTGTTAAACTCCCTCCCTGCTTTTTTTCTCCACCACTAAATGCTGCAGGACAACGATCAATCTATTCAAGAAGAATATAGAAGCTTAAAACAAGACCCTCAGGACTGTCAGTGGTGCAGGTCTCTGTTTGCTTACAGATTCTGGCACATTAAGGCCCTGCTCCCTGGTAAATCTTTAAGACAACATGAATAGTTTGCATACTCTGAGCCCCACAGATGGTTTGGATCTAAAAGACCTTGTGCAGAGTGCCGTGGTCATGAAACCCATCCTCACAGCTAGAATTTGGAACGCATCACATTTTTACTGCTGTTTGTACTGCTCAGTTTGTGAACCAGAATAAACAAATGAGCTTTCAAAAAAAAGAAAGGCAGTTTGAAAAGAGCTTGATCTACTGTGAGCCCTTTTTTTCAGTTAATTTTACCCCAAAGGCAACAGCAGCTATAGCGTGTGCAGCTTCACAGGTGAAGAAAACATCTCTCTGGGTAATCCTCCTGCCATGGTGGGGGTTAATCTGCAATCAGCTCTATCTGCAGAGCTGGCCCCCACAGCTGCACCAACATCTCAGGCTGGAAAGCTGGCAAAAATACCTTGGTAGTGCACCAGGAGGCTCTGGGAATTTCATTACATTTTCCACTCACCCAGCGTGTCTCCGGAAGGCCATCTACGGAAGAGATCAGAACAAGCATGTTGCCGCCCAACCCTCTGGAGTTTCTCCTTTCACACCCACTGCCAAAGCACAAACACCCTCACCCTAGGCCAGATTCTGATCTTTATACCAGCAAAAAGCAAAATCCAGTAACAGGAGCTTCAAACTCTTGCTGCAACATCTACTGACCAGCAATTGAGAGGAGGCCAGCCCTTCCTCCCAGCGGTGCTGAGCACCGGTTCTTCCTTGCCACAAAGAGAAGCTGCAAGAACAAAAACATCCCAGTGCTGTCCATGGCCCAGCACGGCTGGCATCTCCCCTCCCAGACTGGGCAGCCACTCCAGTACATGTCCAGGCTTGTCACAGCCTGACTCTCAGCTGACACTTGCAATGGTGCTATGGCAGTCTGGCCTCTGAACTCTTCCCTTGAGCTTTGAGAGCTGGGAAGGGCAAGGGGGTAAAGCATTTATCAGCTCTGCCTTTAGTTTTACAGAGGGCACACACAAAATGCAGCTCAGCTGGATTCACTCATCTCTGAGCAGATGTGGGGTTATCCAGTGACCTTGTTGAAAACACTCACCTGGATAAATTCAGAGGTTCATACCAAAACCACCATCCTGCCAAAGAGAAAGTCTTTTTCACTTGGTGATTGCAAAATTCTTCTTGCAAGCAAAACATCCCTCTGTATATAACAGACCCATGGGGTCTCACACACAGAGAAATCTTTGTGTAGAAAAGAGACACAGAATTTCTGTAGGTGCCCTGGACAGGAAGAAAAGGTGTAAGCCCCAGGAGTCCTGACTCCAGTGCCTGATAGAGACCATTCCCTCATTACAGGAGGATGTATGTCACCTTTTCAGTATGTTCACAAGACCTATGGGACAGGCAGGCAGACATCCTGCCCCAGGCATCAAAACATCACTTTGCACACTAATGAGGGGACAGATCTGGGGTTTGTCACAATGCTGTACCCTACTTCACACCCGCTGTCCAGAGGAGAAGTGGCTCTGAACCCCAGGGGTTGCCATCGTGTGAGTAGTCACAGCAGAGTGCCCTGACAGCTGTGGTGTAAGCAAACCTCCCTCGGCAGGACAGTCTAACTCCAACTTAAAATTGAGCTTCTGTTTCAAGTCAGATTTTCCCCTGATGTGCCTCATCCTGCCCAGAGACAAAAATAGAGAAAGTGAGAAAACAGACCTTTATTACCAACTGCAATCCCCACTGCCCAGCAACCAGCTCTTCACTCCATGTCAGCCTTGCATAAAGAGAAAATAATAAAACCCAACAACCCGCACTGCCCACAAATAAAATATAGACAGCACAAGCCTTTATGTAGCTCAGGCAGCAGTCACCATGTGTCTGCAAGCTGAGCAGAGAGCTGCAGTCCTTGTCCCAGATGCTGACTAACCTCTGCTCCTGCTCTGAATGGGCTTCAGAGGGGCAGATGCAGGAGGGGAGCGTGCCGCAGTCCGAATCGTGTCATTAGAGGAGCCGGGGCTGCAGGGTCAGGTCTGTCTGTCCTGCTGAATAGGATGATTCCTCATCTCTTCTTACCTATATGCAGTGGACCATTTGAAATTTTATTTTTTTTTTCCTGCTGGAAAAGAAAACAAAAGGTATAGCATGAAGACTATAATGAAAGGCTTTCATCAGGGTTAAATTGCCAGGCTGCGTGCAGTTGTGGCGGGGAACACGAGAAGGACTGCAGCCTGCTGTTGGCATTGCCTACCATAATTACCCCAACCAAATCATGGTTACACCCTGTTCTGTGCAACACTTTGGATTTCCATCAGATTCAAATGCCTCTCAGACAGATATGGGGCCTGTCTCTATCCCTCCTGATGTCTATATTGAGACTTGAAGGGTCCAGAGTCCACACAGGACTGCTTATGCAAACTGGGTATTTAACAAATGATTTGGATGAGCCAAGGCAAACAGGCAATGCAGACACCGTGGAAAGCAAAGGAGCAGTTTTAACTGAAGGAGCACATTATGCCTTTGCCTTTTTTTTTTCTTTGAGGAACACATTAGCCTCGAGGGAGAGGTGAGAAGACAAATCTCGAGTCATTATAACAAGGCCTGGTCTCTGTCAGGAGATAGACAAACACTTCCCAGTCCAGGCATGCCCACCTTCTCCCCACATCCATGGACTTCAGTGAGGAAGGGCAAAACTGTCCTTAGCTGTCTCCCTTCCCTCCTTATATCCTAGCTCCCTCTGCCCTACAACTGCCCAGGGGACCGTCCCCACTCCCAGGGCAGCACTGTGGTCTGATCTCACAGTTCTTGGATGCAGTAGGGAAGCAAGCAAACACATGAATGTGGCACTGCCCCTGTCCCAGCCGGTCCCTGTGACGCTGGAGCCCCAGAGTCTGGGCTCTGAAGAGCACGTTCAACCTCTGGCATATAACCCTGCAACACGATCTCCACCGCTTCCACGTGGGACATCCCTTTCCGCCTCCCACACTGCCCAGCATGGGCACCAGCTTCATCCACCTGCTGTGAGCTGTTAGTTGGTCAAGCCTACTCCTCTAACATGAATCTTATATGTAGCTTCTGGGATGCTCAGAGGCTGTCACAAGCCTGCCTGCCTGGGGTAGGCAAGGTTTGTGGGTAGGAAGCCTTCTGAAGCCGCTGCAATGACAGGTTACGGCTTAGGCAAGCAGTAACCCTCAGGACCACTCCCAAACCCGGCAATAACAATCCAGTTAGGAATTTGAAAGCCAGTGAGGATCTTCCCACAAACAAGCCAGCCCTTTGGCAGACAGGGCAGCAGGGCCAGGGCAGCACACAAACACGGGCTCTCATAAGGCCATAAAGAGCTTCTGTTTCCCGACACACTGCAACAGAGGGAAGGCGGAGGCACAGAGGAAAGCAGCAGACTCGGGCCACGTGGCAGGTCAAACCATCGCCCAGTTTGTTGGCATCCTCTAAAGTTTAAATATTCTTTGAGCCAGCAGTGAATCATCCCTGGCAGGTAAGAATGATGTTAATTTATGACATGCCAAGTGCAAGCAGATCTTTTGGTGTCAGTCCAACGGTTTTAAGTCTTATTAACACACGGCGACGGCTCAGGTTGCAGCTGTGCACATTAAACTCTGGCAAGTGGCATTTTAAACAATGACAAACTTCAGAACAATCACTCTACACATGGATCAGGGCCAGGCAAAACTGAAGGGTGGCAGAATAAAGGTCAGGAGGGTAACCTGTTTGTCTGGGAGAGGAACAGGTGGCCCGCTTGGGTTGCTGCAGGGTCTTTAAACTGTCTGAAGGACACAGTCATGGATCATTTTAACCCATTAAGCTGCTTAAGCCTTCCCTTACACTGGACTGAACTTCAATAGAGTATTAAATCTTAAAGAGCTTAGTAATACATCTTCAGGAAAGCTCTCCCCTGTGCTTACGCATTCTCGGCGCACATGCTGCACTATGGAGGTGCACATCCTTCGACAGCAGGATTCCTCTGGCAGCTGAACCAGATCCTTGCAGCTAAAAAGTGGTAAGCTCAAAACTCAAGCATTGCACCAGAGCAGCAAGCCACAGTGGGAAACAAGACCATGTCACTGTCCCCACGCGACTCAACACGTCTGAGGACACTCTGCCTTTGAGAGCCAGAGAAGGCAGGTCAGAGAGGAGAACATCCCCTGATCGGTTCCTCCCTTATCAGGAGGGACAGAGCTCACAGCAGCTGCTGAGACCCTGTGGCAGCCTTGGGTTCTGTCTGGGGAAGTCAAAGTACACCCAGCAAGGAGGGGTGCATCAGAGCAACTTCTGAAGCAGCTTCTTACCTTGACACCCCGGCAAAGTCAGTCCAAAGCACTCCTGTCAGCTGTGTTTTCCTCAGAAAACGTGATGGTGGAGACATAAAATACATTTTCAAGTTAGAAAGCTTGAATATTCCAAGCCATGTTTCAAAGCTGAGTATCTCAGTTTGAAATACTTTATCAAAAACATTTTTGATGTGAAAAGGGAAAAGACATATATTTCAGTATTTGACAGCAGAATACGACCTGACACGTAACAATGGTGTCAACAGCAGTGCTTCCAAAACAGCTGTTTTCAGAATTTTTATGCCCCCCTCTGAAATTTATCCTTGCAAGAAGAATATTTATTTTCCAACCAGGTAATTCATAAATAAAGAATTTTAAACAATAAATCTTGTCTTCTTAAGTGAGTACAAGGATTTAGCTACACACAAGATCTGATCAAGAACTGGGTGTAAATACGTACAGACATCTCAGATTTACATACCGTGTGTGTGGATGTACTTATTCCCAAATGAAATTAAAGGAATTAAATCCTTTCATAACACAGCACTTTTATTCTGGAATAGGTGCATCCACATATTAAATTAATCAAGAATAGCCAAGGCCACAGTAAGGGCTCAGGCTACTGAGTGTAGGTAAATTAAAACAGTAAATTCATTCTCCCTCTTGCTACGTAACACAGCGGATCCCCCTGGATAAATGTGCCTGTAAGTAAAAGACTCACCCCAGCATGACTCTGAACACCTTGTGGTGATTCTGCAATGAGATGGACTGCAATCAATATTTTACATCTATGCAGCTTGGGGCCAGAGAGCAGGGAGTTGGGCAGGGATGTCAGCGTGCCACCGGCACTGCAGGGAGCGGAACTGGCTCAGGACTGACCTGGAAGGACATTTCCAGTTAGTAGGTATCAGATCCTGCACCACTGGAGCTTCCTTGAGGGAGCAGGGGAAAAGGAGAGATAATTCAATGGAGGTTTTCAATTCAAACCTTCTCCCAGGTATCCTTATAGGAACCAGATATAAGTTTGGCTACATTTTAGATAGAGCTATTGGCACAATTTGAGCCCCCATGTTCCATAAGGGAGGCTTTAGAGCCAGGACTGGATACTGCTAGATGTACAAATCTGATACAAAGTACTGATTTAATATAAATGAACCCATTAATTTGATCTTCTATTCATCTGCTGCCAGCACAGAACACGTATTGGTGATCTAGGTAATTTTACTGAAATATAATTAGGTGCTTTTGCCTGACGAACAAACCTGTGTCACTGTGCAGGTAACAAGCTGCCTTAATAGCAGTAAAAATGGGACCAGAACAAGAGTTTGTGTACAGACTGGAGAAAGCAGCATCATGATGTAGTCAGGAGTGATGACTAAGAGAGGAAAGAAGTGCTGTTCTGTGCAACTATACAGAAGCAGAAACAAAAGAACCGTTACACCGTGAGAGTAATGAGTGAACCAGCAGAAGTACAAAATCAATCTTAATTCTTCAAAGATGAGGGATACACGTTTAGTCCCTATTCTAGCAGTCACTCAGGTTTATAGGAACAAGACACAGTACAAGTTGTATATACAAAATAATTAAGCTGGGTACTTTTTAGACATGGGGCTCTCTCCTGCCTGGACTATTTGCTGCTTTCTGTTGTACTTGAAGAAGAGAACTTTCCTGCAACTCACGCAGGGGACTGCGCCAGCCCTCTGCCAAGCTGGGCTTTCTGAACAAAGTTAGAGCTCTTTTTCTTAGTAATTCTTCTCCTCACGTGTCATCTACATTGATTTGGCTTTTTGCAAAATGAAATTAGAGAGCCAGCAGAGACAGGGCAGAAGCAAAGGCAGCCAAAGTCAAGTCCATGCTCAGACAGGTTCAAAACTTCAGTGCCAGCGAAGCAATCACAGTTATCACAGACCGACCTAAGAATATTCAGCTTGATTCTTCTAATTGCTTTAACAATAAAAATCAATGGTCAGAACTCTAAATTATAAAGAACGCATAATAAGATTGATATAACAACTACAGGCACAGAATTATAGGTGCCAGAAAATGCATCAACCAAAGCAGAATGGGGCATACTTGATACCACCATTAGGTAATACTTGCTCCTAGAAGGAACACTGGTTAACTTCTTAAATATATTTTTATAGGACCTAGGCAGTGTTGTATCTTTAGACCATGTCCCCATTTTATCACACAGTACATACCCAAGCTCCTTCACATTCTTAAGCAAATATGAGCCTTCCAGAGGACCTTAATCAGCACCAAATTGGACTTTTAACAATGCTTTTTTTTTTTTTTTATTTCTTACCAGAGTAGCTTGATTTGCTGTTACAAAAGTGCACTTAAGAGAATGTTTGTGGTACCAATCAATAAACAAACTCAGTATTGCATTTTACATTACAAGAAAGCTTTCTCAATTGATCCAAAGGAGAAAAATTATTAAACCTTGCAACTTCATGAGGGTCACAGAAAATGACAGCAGAACACCTTGAAGGCACTGGTCTCCACACTGCAGCCGTAGCTGTATTTAGCAAGGGAACAGCCACCGTTGACTGACAGCTTGCTTTGACAGAAAGAGCCAGTCAATATTTACATTCCTCATGAACATACAAAAGAGCATCAGGGTACTTCAGAAATTAGCCCTTGATTGCCACTTGGAAGGCATCATCAGAAAGTCAGATCACTTCAGCACCTCCAACAACAGAGCTGCTTTCATCCTTGAGACTCGAGATCTCTCACAGATGTGTCAAGGTCTTTTGCCTGAGAGCAGATGTCTGAAGGGCATAATGGGTGCTGAAAAACCGTGCTGTGAGGGTTTTATTTAAAATGTCAGAAGATAAAGAAAGCACTTGGTCAACTCTTGCCCTCTTTCTTGCTGAAATAGGATACAGAAATCTGATAGTTGTGCTACCCCCAGGCTCCAGGAATACCGGTAGGATTCCTCCCTGGAATAGGGAGGTCTCTACTGCAATATAAAGTGATCACTGAAGCTGAGGGATGCAAATGCAGAGGTTCAGTTCTCAAGTTCCCAAAACACCACCTCGCAGAACAGCCCTAAACCTTGGCTTAGAAGTCACAAAGCATCCAGTGCCTTTCCAAGCAAGGGCTCCTCTCATTTCCTGCATACAATAGCATTATTCAGCCACTGAAGTTTCCACTTAGCTTGCATTTATGCCAAGTACTTTTAATTGCAAAGGAAAAGGATGTTAAGCTCTCCCATTTGTTTCTTTCTAATTCATAAGGGAGCCGTTGGTAAAAGTTAGAGGTTAAGGGCTGTTCTCCGGCCCTCTCCATCTCACTTAAGGGACCTGCATCCTCTGGCTGCCTTGCAGAGGTTACCTACACTGGAAGGGTAGGAAAATTGGAAAATTTATGTTGTCCTTTGTGAAACACTAAAAAGTCACTGTAAACTGAGTAGCAAACAAGCATCAGGGAAGTCTGAAGAGCATCTAAACCCTCCAGGGCACCTATTATGACTGATGTTCAAAGTCACCTTGACCAATGTAGGTCTCATTTAAGAGCGGATATGCCAGTAGTATTCATCCAATATATGTACAATAATTCAAACAACTCAGAACAGATGAAGACTAGCAGCTTGGACTGAAGCAAAATGCTGCACAGTAAGGAGTGAAGTAAGTGGTAAAACAGATGCTTAATTTCTACTTATTTTTGGCAACCTATGATATCTGTTAGATGAGCAGAAAAAAGCTGCTGAATGCTGCTTGGTAAATAATACATGAAGCACAGCCACATCTATGGACTATCAGGGTGGCACTTAATACAGCCCTATTGCAAGTTCTTTTGCTGAATCCATAGAAGGGTCTAAAGCCATGTTTCCATATGGGTTTTGTTCCTATTATATGAGATCTGGTGAACTACATTGGCTGAGACAAAGGGATTAAGTGAACTGGTGTTCTGGGCTAGATAGCGTTCTCAGAAATGTCTTGACCCCACCTCTTCAGCCTTGGGACAAGACACTTATTAGCTAATTACTGTGCAAAGGAACAGAAATGTAAATTAAATGCTACATCCTAACAAAGGCAAGAATTTTGTTAACTCTAATGGACAGTAATTCTATCCAAAAATATAGTTTATTAACAGGCACATACAACAAATTGCACCACTAACTTTAAATAAAACATCTATCGAGCTCACCTTCACACCGAGTGACATTAGGTTAATATAGAGCAAAAAAGCAATACACATATGCTTTCAACAGACAGAATGAACTCAGCTGCAATCCAAGTTCAAGTTGTCATCCAAAGAAGGGCACATAAAAGCAAAAGCAACAAAGTTTGCACGTGAACCTTGCCATTTCTTTCCAGCAGACCTTTGGTCTCTTACAAAATAGGTCTGTAATACAAAAAGTAATAAAAACTCTGGATTCAATTTACTCAAGTCTCTTCCATCACAAGTTCACTATAACATTTTGCAACACCACGAGGGAGGTAAGAGGCAAACACAGTTACATCTCAGAATTATGTAAGTTCAGCTGCAGATAGACAGGCTGCCTAACAGCAGGCATGGATTCCAGCGCCATCGTCACAGCATTTGCGAGAAACAGAAAGATGGTAAAACACATTCTTCCCTCTTATCCATTAAAACTTGATCCATCCTCCATTGACACCAAGGCAAAAGTTCTTCTGTTATCAATAGTACTCTGATAGAGCCACAGTGGCCTTCAAGAAAGTCATCCTGTCCAGTGAAAGGACTGTCACTCTCCCGTCTTCAGCTTGGCTGTGATGTCAGTAAAACCTGACACGCTGTTACCACATGGGTGTCCCAAGAGTCTCGTCCTCCCTTCATGCCAGAAAAGGGGATTCAGCAGAATTGGATCTATAAGAATTGAGGCCAACTTGGCAATGAACAGCTCTGCTCTGCTCAGTGTAACATCTGAACCTCACCACAACGAAGTAAATAGAAGGTTTGTAACGGCAGTGAGGGCCCAGGAGAAGCGTCGGGCCAACACCAGGAAGAAACGCGCTTCGTGATGTTAGGCCTTGTTCTTTGAGCAGGAAAGGACACTTGTTTTCCTGATCCTCCAAGGGAGTAACAGGAGGGTTCCCAAGAAGTGTGCTCCAAATGTAAGTGTCCACAGTAAAAGTGCTGGAGTAGTAACAAAGGCGGATAGTCTCCAGTTCCCACTGTGGCACAACAGACAGTTCTCTCTAAGATGTAGGGGCTCACCTGGATAAACACGGGGCCTGTTAGCACAAGAGAGTAACAATGACGTGCTCCCTAGCTGCATTAGGGGTTAATCTTTACTCAGGGAAAAAAAACAACAGATCATCAATGGTTTCAAGACTTATTTTCTCTAGTTTCTCTCCTGCATCCCTCTTTTTACACTCCCTAGGAAAAAAAAATTTTTAAAAAAATTGAAAACTGGAGACCTGTTCCCATCCTAACAACAGAATTATATCTATTTTCATGACAAAAAACTCTTTTAAAAATGGTCATTTTTTAACTGCTACAACCAGACTTTTCCAGTACAAAGGAAAAAAAAAAATCTGAATGTGATCTAACCTGACAACAGCAAACAATGAAAAATTACCTAGAAATATATGCACCACAGAAATCCAAATATTGTGACAGCTCATACTGAAGAGCAAGCAAAGTACAGTTTAATAGACAACAAGCTCCCTCTCCCCTCTGCAACTTGCTTAGCTTGCTCTCACATTAGCCAATTATGAAATACTCCTATAAGAAAATAACTTCAGAAAAATTTGGACAAGCAAGAATGGAGTTATTTTAATCTAGAACAGTATCACCCAAAGATACACATGAATACAAATACTGTTCTTATTAAAAAAAAATAATTCAGACAAACATGAATTTAAGCTGCATTTTCAGTCTATGTATTGGTTTTCCTCTTGTTTTATAAAAATAGGGTTCGACATTTCAGCTTCAATTGCATATTTAAGTCATTTATTCACTGAACATTCCAGTCCTGAAATATCATCTACTGAAATTCACCCTGCTTATAAAACAGACTAAACCTCTTCTGAACTGCACTTGTAGACAGTAATACAGAGACTGATATGAACTCAATTAAAAAAAAATATGGAAAGAAGATAAAACCTAATAATAATAATACAAAAAGCAAGCTCCACTCCTATGTTCTGACTCCTAACAAAACAAATGCCAGTGTCTTTCAGATGATAGATTTAAACTCCAGAATCATTTTTTACAGATGTAGTTCAGAAATAAACTGTATTTTAAGGTAAGCTGATATAAAAAGAGGACAAAAAAAAAAACTTCCAAGAAAACATCCACTTCCAAGACAACAGAGGAAACCACAGTATAAATAATACTAAAAATTCCTGATCAGAGAATTGTATCAAAAATAGTATTTGTAATACTAATTTGTAATATTTGTTATCCATTAAAAATGGATACTACAATCCCACATTTCTCATGCAGGTGTAATTGTACACAGACAATTTACATGTCAACTGTGTAGTACTGAAGAAAGGAAAAAAGCAGAAGCTCCATTTTGCTGCTTCAGCAGTAAACCCCACTGGGTGGGAAGGCCTGTTGGGGATACCAACATTGAAACAAATTAGTGGAATGACAGCATCAGAAATCCAGCAGGACAAAGTCTGCTTGGACATGGCTCTTTCCCCTACTGCAAAGCAGATTTAATAAATGGGATTTATTTTAGAAAGTTTCACAATTCTTAAACAGTAGATGATACTTGCATTCCTGAAGGATTATGTTCTGCATTTCTTAATGCTAATTCAACTCTCTACAACCAACCCAATAAAACCAGCAAAGCTTTTACAAAAAACATGCACAACCTAAAAATTCTACCCTCAAAAACTGCCTTTTTGGTACTCTCTTAAGCTCTTAAGATACTCTATTTATTGAAGAGATGCCAGGAAGCCTGCAACGAGAACAAATGCTTCTTTGGCAAAAGGAAAATATTTTAATGCCTCCTCCCTTGGAAGTATGCACACCTCACCACAACATATGCTAATATACTACCAAATAAGTCTCTTTATCTTCCCTTTTTTATAACAAACTGTTTCATTCATAACTATTTCAGCTTGTAACTACCTAATGCACAGAGCAGCACACTGTGCTAAATCAACAAGTAGCTTATACCCAAGAAACAGAAAGCAAAAAAGAAACCACAACACATTGTATGAAAAATATATATATATTCCAAATCAAGAGGGGCTAATTTTATATAAACTGACTCAGAGTAAAATTAAAACTAAGTCTTGCAGACATTTTGTGCCTTTTTTTTTTCCCACTCTTTGTCCTTTATTTGAAATGAACAAGATGTAACATAAAAGGATTTTCACAAACGTGACAGTGAGTGGAAATTTGCGCTGTATCTGCCCTAAACACACGAACACAAATGTTACAGCCCTTCTGTGACAATATGTATGGATGCATATAGACCTATGCATGAAGATACAAATACCTCCCCCCACCTCAATTTCCAGCCTTCCCTTAGGTTAACACACTCCACTGACACACTTCCACAAATCAGCCAAGTGCTGAATCTGGAAAAAGATGAAGACTAACTCTCTGCAGATCTACAGTCTGCAACTGTAAAATTATAATAAATATAAATATTTACTATCATATTACTAGATTTTTTCAACTGAAATTTATACTTCATGTTATCTTCTTCCTGAAGAACATAAAGAAGCAAAAGGGAAAGTGATTTTAAAAATAAAAAACTTGAGCAGGAAGATAAAGAAAACACACCCTCCAACATGCTGGAGCAAGACCACTTGGTGTAGACGTCAGTACTGGCCTTCCTTACTGAAACAGGATCTTTAGTCTCCAGACATGACCTAGTTACTCCAATTAAATCAGTGTGGCTTCTAATGATACCAGAAAGATAGATCTGCTTTTAATACATGTATTTAAATAGCACAGTTAACTGTCAAAGACCCAGTATACAACAGGGATAACTCTGCTAGGGAAAATATTATGAGGGAGAAAATGAAGCTAAATTCTATGGGAAAGTCACTGGGATCCTTCCAAGGTTTCTGTCCACTTAAACTTAAACACCTGATTCCATCTCTAGGGGTGCTAGGGATGGGGATTGGAGTAAGTGAAAACTGGTTTGTCATAACAGAACTTTTATTCCTCTCCCATTAGAGGCACAAAAACTGTCTCAAATGATGAAATGGGTCAACCTGAAGACAGTCACATTTGAAAAAAATGCTGGAAATCCTGAAGTCAGAGCTTGTGAATTCGTTTGGTTTGCACGCCGTCCTGGAGGAGAGAGAAGTTAATACTTTTAAAAGCTTGATATTTACACTTGCAAAAAGTTTCTGCAGTTCATCCAAATTTGATAGGGCAGGATTTAAGTGCCTCTTAGTGTTCCTGACTGGGCACTTCTGCTGCTTTGGCACACACACACAGTATTCCAGTACCAATGGGACAGGACGTCTAATGCAGCTCTAAACTGGCAGCTCTCCTGAGTAGTTTTAAATGTTTATCAACTCAGTAGGTCAAAAGTCTGCAGACACTGGGTGGAGCAGCAGTATGCCACAAAACTAACAGTTGTCCTCCTAGGGAAAAAAAAAAAAAGAGGGGGGGGAAACAGTTGTCAGTAAAGATTACAGCTCCTGGCCCCATTCCACAGCAGACAATACAGTGAAGTGTAAAATACAGGATTAGCCCATCTCAACACTTTTGAAAAAAGAAGGCTAATTTGCTCTATGTGAAAACACTATAGGGGTTCTCAAAAAGCCTTCCTGGTTTCTTATGCATTCTGTTTAAAGAAGCAGCCTGTGGTTTTTCTTTCTGCAGAGGGTGTGGCTGAGTACTATAGCCAGTCGGTTTAACAGCTAAGAGGAAAATAGCTGGGTAATTTTTCTCTTCAAGCTTTGCTCATGTGTTTCTTGAATTACTGCTTGTAGTCATGAATAAGTGAAGTCCAGTGTCCTCCTTTGGTTCATCCCAGTGAACAGACTGGGCCCTGAACTTCAGAAAGGACAATCTGCAGGCAGTGCTGTCACATTGTGCCAGGTACTACAGCAGCGGTGGCAACATGAAAGCCTGATGCTAGTCTCACTGTGACCTTCCTCCTGCCCCCATCCTGGCAGGGACCTAGATATCTGCTTTAAAAGTATTAAGATCTGTTTTTCACTAACCCAGAAATCAGACTTTACTCAGTGTTCATGTCATGTGTGCTTTTTCTGATAATGAAATCCAGTTCAGCACTTAACTATCCTTCCCTATAAGAGGATACAGAACGCGATATGGAAATCCAGACAGAAGTTACTGGCATGGACATGGCAGGTACTAATCAGTGCTGTTCAAACGTTCAGGATCCTTAGTCTGTGTGTTTTCATGGTCACGGTAAGCTCTTTATAACAGAAATGCTGTCCTCCACATCTTCCTAAACCAGCTATCACACCTCTACAATTCCACATAATCTTACCACGTCAAGTGCACAAGCTACAGAGATAAGGATGACAGGCCACCCTGTTTAGATCTCATTTTCTGTGGATTTGCATTCAAATGTCAGCTACTTAAGACTGTATTTACCAAGGCATTTTGCAGAACACAGTACATTCTTGTTTAAGGGAGGGAATGATAACCATTTTTTTAAAAACTGAAAATCACAAAGAAATAGATATTTTCAATTAATATATTTGAGACTGTTAATACAGTGTTCTTCCAAAATAGCCTTAAAACGTATTTCTGTTGAGTTTTAACTTAAATAACTCCTAAATGTGTCTACTGATGTCTGTCCTCTCATAACTTCATGTTCTACAATGAGCAATGCTTAGGAATTAATTAGAAAGTAGAACTCCCTAGTTCAAACTCTCCTGTTGCTGGATTACTTCAGCTAATACAAGGATTTAGTGACCCACAAGTAGTTTTCAATCACTTTCTTAGAAACTAATACTGTTCTAATGAAGCTCAATGCTTGAAAGAAGTTCTTTATAGTATGATTATAAAATGCTACCCTGAATATACTGACTGTAACATGTAAGCAATTTATTTTACTCAACATCAAATCCCCTGAATTTCAACATAGGACTGAAGCATGCAATCACTACTATCTGATCTTTCCAAGAAAGATGATTTTTCTAAGATAGCATTTATGCAGCTTCCTGGCTGCTGTCCAGATTTGGCATACCTAATTTTGTTTTAATTTAATAAAGTTGAATTGCTTACAAATCAGATACCTATTATGCCACAAACTCACAGCAAAATGACCTGAGATAAAGCTGTGGAAAATAGGGACCATCTACCTGAATCACCAGTAGTAAGCCTTCATCTACATGAGGGCAATATTCCCTGAACCTACAGAATATATGAACCTATATCCCAGTTTTGAGTTCCTTCTATGACTGTATTGTCCAGCAAGTCAAGAAGTCCTTGCAGGCCTGTTTGCTTGACTTGGGAATCCTGAAGAGATACTCAGCTGCTACTGCCATAAAAACTGAAATATTTTTAAGAAAGATGTATTGCTACAAAATATATGTTACAATGCAGAATGTTTCTGCAGTCTATCTCAAGTTAATTAGCATGGAAAGAAAAACAAGAGATTTTTAGTGCAGAACATATTAATTAAGATCAGGCTTTAGAGGGCTTTTTCCCTGCCTTTAATTTTAGCACTTAGGTGGTGGCATTCTCCTGAAGTCAGGGTTTGAGACCATCAGAGAAACTACTGGTCTTAGGTGCCTTGGGAAGGAAATACTACCTAAGTGGCATGCATGTGCCACACTACCACAAACAAACAATCTTATCACATCAAAACCCTTGACAATCCTAAAGCAGTCAGTAACTGGCAAGTGTGACAGCTCTTGCTAAGCAGGCTAACAGCAGTATGCTGGTTGTCTTGTACACTAAAGATTTGTTGACTTCTATATGCAGTCAAAGCACAGGGGCTTTAGATATGAAAGACTGCAAAGTTCAAAATCCCCCAACAAGAACTTATGAATATGTCTTTTTCCATAAGGTGTTTTTCCTCCAAAATGAAACCCCAGTGTAATTTCCTGTATAATTACCCTTGGTGCAATCCTGCCATTGGAGTTTCCCTCAAGGGAAAGAGCTTTGGGTAGACAATGGTAAACATAGGCTGGCTGCAGCGGTGGCAGTGTCCCAAGGGACAGTGCAGCAATTCCAAGAGGCTTTTGGGTAGTGAGATTGGAGTCAGAAAGTTCAAATCTAGAGAATAAAAGAAACAAAAAAGGCTTGTAACAGTTGCATGATGAAGTATAACACAAGCACAATCCACGAACAATTCGGAAAATCATGACTCACATTCTTAAGACTTTGTCACAAGAACAGCAAGGTAATTTGTATTACAATTAGGATGAAGCACACAGTACTTCACATGAATCAGCTCAAAAAATTAAAGGCAAATGCATCAAGTTTAGCATTTTTGGGCATAAGATTAACTGGGCCCAAATACCCAGATGAAAATACTATAGCTCAAGCAAATGAAATCCACTATATATCATAAAGCATTTTTAGACATAAAGATGACCTAGATAGATGTTTAGCAATTAACAACAACACAAAAGTCTGAAAAGGATATCAGAAGTATTTTACTATAATATTTCAGCAACCAGTCCAGTTCTCTGAAAAGGCCAAACTCCATCAGCAATAACAAATTTGAAATATTTAAAATTACTTGAAATACAGTCTAGAACAGTGTAATTCTCCCAGGTCCAACCCAGGAGGCCACTTTAAAAAGATCAATACATTCATAATCTCTTAAGTGTGCTCCCACAGTTTACAAGAGCCCATCCTTTTCACCAAAAAGGGCTCCACGTTTATTTCATAGGAAAAAGCAATCGTTTTCTCAGGCTGACATAGTGTTTTATAAATTAAGTCCAACATGCTAATCTCCATCTAGAACATGAGACACAGCCAACACAGGTGAATGAGTGTAGGTGCTGAATAATCAAGGTAAGATGCAGTACCTGATAAATCAGCGTGGTGATATCACACTAGTTTCAGCTTTCAAACTCTGTAAAGTTTAACCCCAAACACAATGTACCACAACAGCCTCAACAGAGACAAGCATGATGAATACTACATTTGCGTCAGAAAGAAAAGGTCACATTCTGTAGCTGAGCAAAGACTGAGGAAAAGTAGCTGCAGTTGCTTCTGTCATACTTACCTAGCAGCAGCCAAATGTTTAACAGCACCCTTGAAACTGCAAATTTAGGCAGTGATAGATCAAATCTGCTGCTTTAATTGTGTGCCACCTGCTTCCCAGACACATCATTATCTTACACCTCTCTGAACCACCTTACTCCTGCCTCACCAAAATCTGGGGGGCACCTGTAGTAATGCACATAGTCTTTAATAAGGTCACTCAGAATAAGATATACATGTATAACTGTGTGTTAATGTATATCTAAATACATAAAAAGACTACACAGGTACAGTGTACCAAGCTAGAAGGAGGCAGGATAAATTCTTTTTTATGAAGTGTCACCAGCTTTTTCTGGTTCTGTACCTTGGCTGCCAACCACATGTAAACCTCACAGCCTTGTATAAACCATCTACTAAACCATTTCTTAAACTGATTTTTATCTTGCTAGTCCCAGCCCAAATTTCACCACCATGTTCAAGAGCCACATTCACAGCCTTATTCCAGAAACCAATGTGCAAGTCACAACTGGGTGAGAAAATTAAGTTACTGCTGATTTAAAAGATCTTGGACCTGATGTTCTCAGACTCCTTTTCAAAGAGGAGAATTTTGCAAAACAGAACGAAACAGCATCCGTCATTGTGTAATTTTGGTACAGCTGTTACCCTGACAGTAAACAACTAAACCCCTCCCTTCTTCCCTCATATGCAGAACTATCAAGAATACACAGCCATGAACTGTTCAATTAATACATACTGTCAGTAAATCCATTCTCCACTAAACAGTGCTGCTTCCTGTGAACACAGACTTGTGTGTTTATCCCACTCCTCAACACGAAGCTTCTTCCCTTCAGTGTAGTTGCTACAGACCTTCTCATACACTTTTCCTTGCAAAACAACAGTTCAGCAGTTCTCATCTCCTGCAGCAGCCATGGCACAAGTGACCCTTTACTATAACCCTCTAACCTTCCCATTGCATCTTCCCACCCTTCTGCTTTCTACTTTCACCTCCCAAGCTGTTGAATCCCCAAGATGCTGTGAATATGGGAGATTCACATTACATCTAAAGCTGACAACATCTGAATCTGCAGGTTATCATCAGATAGTGCTAACTCATGTGACTGCATGATGCACAGCCAGATAAGCCAAGGGCCAGTTTATACCAGAGTCTGAATTGGGGCAGAACTAAAACAGCTCAGCTGTCATGCTGTACTGGAATGGCCAGGGGCTGCTCGCATTTCTTTTGCCTTATGTATAACAAGTCTGCCAGTTCAGGAGTGTGCTGCCTGGCAAGAAGTTGCATTGTTGGCTGAGGCATCTAATCTTGCCTCAGGAACTGTATTTCTCATCTCCTATTTCCATTAAAGTTGCTCCTGCAAAAAACATCCTTCTTTATACAGTCCTCAAGAAAGAAACCATCTGTAAGCACCACTCAACCTTAGAAATAATCTTTGGATCTCTTATTTTTGTTTGGGGTTTTGTTTGGGTTTTTTGTTTTTAATCTCAGACATTTTTGTTCTAATACAGGATT
This sequence comes from Heliornis fulica, assembly GCA_013399135.1. Lineage (NCBI taxonomy): Eukaryota > Metazoa > Chordata > Aves > Gruiformes > Heliornithidae > Heliornis > Heliornis fulica. The sequence goes on from VXBZ01009404.1 coordinate 92,769, forward strand.
TCAAACATAATTTAATCAAATAAATCTTTTAAAATATTAATACTTGCCCAGCTCTTCGAAGAGCTATTTGAAATGCTATCACTGCCAGAAATGCACTTTCACTCTCTCTGTAATCAGAAGAATGCAGAAATGTCATACCTTTTAAAAACCTGCAGTAGGTGTTATAGAGGGACCTCATGGACAGTTCTTGCAAAGGCAGCACGTGATCTGTCTCTGTCCCTATAGATTTCACCTCCGCTGGCAGGAACACAGTTAATGGGCCCGATGAAAAGGAGAGCAGTTTCACCTCTGAAACTTGAATTGGAGAACCACAGCTAGAAAGAGACAAGGTATTTAGAAAGGAGTTAGGAAAAACAAACAAACAACTAATTTTATGGGGAAACCTACATGACCAACCCAATGTATGTCTGATAGTGTTCCTCAGGTGCAGCACCCTTCAAAGTGCAGAGAGCAGCACCTGTTGACACACAGTGTATATAGATTCCCACCTTCTGTGACATGCTAGTGATCAGACCTCTGGAGGTCTTTACTTATCTAATAACATTCCAAAGCTGGGGAAATGAGAACATGATCCCAAGAAGGCGAACCAAGTGCAGAGCATGTCCCTTATTTTGCCAACATGCTAATCTTTTTTAGCCTCTGAATACCATTATTACTAATTATTTACATAGAAGACCAGCTTGACACCTAACACTTGGCTTCCTGTGTCTTGGATCAACCAGTTGAGAATAGTAATGGATTTATCAACTGTAAGATGTGAAGCAAACTGTTATTACCAAAAATATCATTAAAGTGTCACTGGGTGACTCTGTACTATACCTTTCTCTATCCACAGAAGGCTCTTGGAGGGTATGGCAGGGGCAGATGAAGGAAAAACAGAAAAAACAGCCTAAGATGTAGTGGAAAAATACCTTAGTAAGTCTACTGGCTTTGTCTTTCCCAAATCATATAAGGAAAAGGAAGGTTAATTGGATCCAAGGAGAGAAACTTAGCTTGTAGTAAAAATAATAACTCTTTACGTGATCCCTGTTGCAAGTTATCATACCAAAGAGACACGCATAGGAAAATTCTACTAAGAGGTTGGGGAAGTCAACAGGGGAATCAGAATTGTTTATGACAACCTAAATTTGAAGCCAAGAGCAACTTGTTAGGGCCAGTCCTAACAAATGGAACAGAAACACAAATTTGTCAGCCTTCCCAGATATTGGACCTAAAACTGAGGTAACTACACTCAACCTTATCAGATGTGAAAGAAATCTCATAGTACCTCTCTGATAAACTCATTTCTTCTGATTAAAGGGAAAACAGCCCAAAGAAACAAGTAAAAAAGAGCAGCATCACACAGCAAGTCAATAAGCCTCCCGATAAATATTTAATACTTTCCCACAAACCATTAATGGTGTTAAAATATAACTGGGAATTCAGAGATCCAATATTCCAACAATAGTTCCCCAGAAATCCATACCCAATGAGTCAGCTATCACAACAAATAAATCTATAATGTATTTTCAAGCTGATTAACCCCTTAACAGCCTAGCTAGAAGACATACCCATAAGCTCACTACAGTTTCTGAAGTTCAGAGCTGGGCCATTTGATATACTCTACATGAAGGGCAAGGCTATTCATGTCTGACCACGACACTGAAAAACAAAGTAAACAAGCAAAACAGATCATCAAGAGGAATAATCTAAAAGATATACATCCTTAAATCATGTTGGATTAGGAAATGAATCTAAACCTATGAGTAATACTGGGTGCCAGAGCAGACAATTTTGAAAACCCAGACAAAAATCCACAGAGGTTGAAAAGTTGAACAGAGGATATATATCTAGTTGGAAAAAAAAATAAAATGGAGCTGCAGAAGAACCCTGGTGAATAAATATCTGTGGAACAGGGGAAAAAAAATAAATAATCTGTGACCACCTATTGGCTGCCTTCAATAAGCCTGACAGATACCTAGCTGGAGACTGTGAAATCCAATCTCCAAAATATAAGATCAAAATTTATTTTGAGTGCTGAGATCATCACCTCTCACATAAAAGGCTTTTTCAGTCAGTCTGACTGCAGGATTCCCAGACAGAGATTCATTACTTACACAATGCAATTTATATTCTATTTTCAGGAACCTAGCTCTATGGTACTAACAGCAGCATGTCAGGTTTTATTCTCCAATAGGTGACCAGACAAAGCACTACATCCTGGATCTTCAACTCTCACCTGACCCATGAACACCTTCCACTGGTTTCTAATGCTTTCTTGGAAAAAACACAGAAACTCTTCACGTGACAATTATTCCATGATTCTCGCATCACTCAGCACATCATCGAATAAAATCTTGGTTTCTTAATAACACATAAGTTATTCAACTATGTTATAAGTTATTCAACTATGATGAATAACTATAAGCTATGTTGAAAGCTTTCCTTAAAAAAGCTTTTCTTTCAACTATAAGCTATGTTGAAAGCTTTCCTTAAAAATAATCTATGATATTTCAGAATCTGTTCATAACGATTATATCTGTGTTTGGTACAAAAATACAAGATCTAATATTTTGCTTAACTCTTCAATAGTAAAAAAAAATTTATTACAAAGAAGCATTATAATAATTTATTTCAATGTAACACTGCCTTTTTTTTTCTTTTTCTATCTTACATTTATAATATTCTCCAGAGACACTAGCAGCTACTCTCACCAGCAGGGTACATGTAATGACAGGAAAAAGAACTGGTAAGATCTTCACAAAAGGTCAGTGCAAAGATGAAATTATTGTGAACAAATATAAAATAAGGGCTTAAAATGTGTTGTGGTTATTTTAGGAAAAAAATAAAAAAGAAGAAAAACCATGGTTATTTAAAGTCACCCGTAATAGGCAGAACTGTTGGATCAAACTTCTTGGTTCATTTCCTGCACTGTCACTAGCAGGTTTAGTCACAATCAATATAGTTTTATTACCTTTAGGGTCAATTTAATGCCCATCTTACAATTTACAATCAGTTCTTAAGAAAAAAGTTTAGAAATTGTTTTTCCTGGAAAAAAAATAGTAGAAGCTTGGGGCTGCACACAGTTCAGCAGAATTATAATCCAACTGCAAGTATTTAAATATCACACAAGCAGCTGACACTGGAGTATTAGAAAAACCTTAAAATGCCAAGACTCAGCATCTTGCATTCTGCTGTAGAGCGCAGGCTGGAGAGAGGGAATTTATATTTAATGCAAGATTTTCTGAGAGCAAGCACACCAGAAATTTATAATTAGATGGTAATGGAGACAATCCTATTCTGATCAGTTTTACACCAGTAAGGCTCCATTCATCAGTGGGGCTGATCCTAATTTATGCTAGCGTCAGTGCAGAAAGAATTAAGCCAGTGTCCCAGACAGACAACTTATTCCTCACATCCCAACCGCAAACATGAGACAGCCTAGGGTATTTTTAATGTGCACATGTAAAAATATACCTGTCAATCCACAATTCTGAAAAATGTGACTTAGTTTAGTAGGTAGGAAAACCTCCAAGAAGCTGATACTGGGATGTTAAATGAGTGAAGGAGAGCTCCGTAATTTACAGAAACAAGAGAACTTAATAAATAGATAAAAGTTGCAACACTTTTATATTTTGTTCATTCTTTAGGTTTAGAAATTTAGTGAAACTTCCATTTTTGGCTAACCTTTAGATGCAGTTAGGATTCAGCTTTAGGCCTTACATTATCATTAAAAATGCCTTCAGAATAATTGCACTCACTGTCTGTTACAGCTTAATACTTAGTAACACTGAAGGTTAGCAATTAACAGAGAAGCTTTACTACAGAAGTTAAACAGAACTGGGAGCTGCAGTAATCTCCTCAAAGTAACATCACTTCTGAAACACACACACACAAAGCCACTTGCATCATACAGGCAGATATTTATGCAAAATTTTACAAGGAACAGGTACACAAGACATCTGAATTAATTCATACCTACCCACTGCAACCAATGACTTTATTATAGAGATAAGATGGGAGGCCTTTCAGATGAATATTGTTATCCACGTAAACATATTGTAGCTCCCGAGAACGACCTAAATCTGGGTTTAAAAAACAGTAACAAAGTCAAGAGGGAGAAGGGGTGACATTGACAATTATAAGCAAAGCAATTCTCTTTAATTATAAATAAGCTAATTGGACTGAATGTAAGCAAACATAAATTAGTACTTCTGACTTGTAAAATTTTAGTCAACGATGGGGTGAAAAGCTGTTTGGAAAATAGCATTTTAAATTACTAAAAATAAAATCCAACACTGAAAGTCCCACTATAAATAATTAATTGTTAACACTGATGAACTCTTGAGTCAATTTGAAGCAGCAAAGCAGCATTTCAAATGCTACAATGCACGCTTCGAGGTCAGAGGGTCAAATCAGCTTTCATTAACCGGCCTCACGTCACTGAAATCACAGCTTCACTATCTTCAGTCAAGTGGTAGCAGCCATGAACAAGAATGTGGTCCACCCCACTCTCTCTTTTCTCCAAGAGCAGATATATTTGTATGATTACATTAGCCATAACCAAACCCAACCAGTAATTATCCAGAACCACGTCTGCGTGCTGCGGTGAATCACCCAGCGCAACAGAGCAGCATTAAACTGCAGAGTGTTATATAACGAAAGCTGTGGCTAGAAGTCAGCGATCAATACATCTGAAGGCGTGCTTCTTACATTATTTCTGTTAAAATATTCATGGGTGGCAGTCAAAAGAAGCAAGGACAGCATGTTTAAGCAATACCTTCACAGACTATAAATATATTAGCATACCTCCAGATAGGAGTATATAATTAGGAAGTAATGATTTTTTTTGTTGTTGTTGTTTAGAAAATTAAGATGGGGAAATGGAGCAAAATTAAAAAATTTAGGCTTGTAGGAAGAGTTCTTGGAAACAAGAATTGTGATTATCAGCAAGACCTAGTAAGTGGTGAAATGGTTTACTAACAAAAGAAGAGAAAAACATACTAACGTGAGACATTTAAAAAGAGAAACCATGCAGTGAACAAGAGAAGAATAGTCTAAAAGAGTTCTGAACTGGCAAGAAAGCTGACATGTAGGTCATCTGGACAGCCTGTTTTATCTGTAGGTCCCAAGCCATTCCAGATACCGGCTTTGGAAAAGAAAAACATCTTCAATACAAAGCACAAATGAAGCAAAAATGCTGGAATGTCTTGTGGTCTAGGAGGGGATAGCTGCAACTCAGACAAATAGCATTTTATATATATACATCTAAGAACGTATATTTAAAATTTAAAAACTAACAAATTTGTATGTGTCTCAACTTCTTAAATGTTTATGATATAAAAACTAAGCAAGATAAACAAGCATTTAGCTGAATCAGTCACATTGCAAGATGATACAGTATCAACTAATTCTGACTTCCCATCTTTATCAACTGTCCATTACCTTGACTGGCATAAAGATAAGGATAACCAGAGAGATTCACTTAACTTCTGCCCTTTTGTAATGATGACCAAAAATAAAAATGAAAACAATTTCCATTATACTTTTTTTTCAGAAATTCTACTTGGAATAACAATCTCTTATCATTCCCTACTATTATAATAGGTAATACAGTTCCTTTGTTATTATTGAATATTTTATTGTACAAAAGAGCTCTGGACACCACTTAGTCTGCATAAAGCAAATGATTTTTTGAGTGAACCCCCAAACTTCTGGCCATCTTAAAGTACACTGAATGCCTTCAGCTGTCACCCACTGGAATGGCAGTTGTATACAACAGAAACCTCAAAAGATATCACTGAGGACCTTCAGAGGGTGTCTCATTACCAAATCTCTGATATAAAGAACAAATGACAGCAACAGGAAACAACTAGATTCATTTTCTGAAATCAAAATATTGACATATAAAACTTGTATTGGTTTGTTGTTTGGGGTGTTTTGTTTGTTTGGCTGGTTTTGTTTGTTTGTTTTTTTTTTTTTTTTTCCTTTTAATATTGGTCTTTACCCTGCAACCTCTACAGAGGTTTCAGGGACCAGAATGTGGGCTTTATTCAAACTGGAATCATTGGACACCAGGGGGACGCTTTCAACCAACACAATCTTCCCTGAAGCTGTTGCAAAGACATTCTAGTTTGAAGAGCTATCTGCTGTATCCATCAACTATCCTGCCCAGAGAAGCAAGGAGAAATACCTCTGTTGACTGATGGGCACTGCTGTGAGATGCTGCTGGGCATTGTTCAGAGCTAACACCTTAAAAAGGATGATGTATTTTCACTCAGTATTGCAGGGCTGAAAATAGTTTGGTAAAGTTCTGGGGTATTTTTAGATGAAACAAAAAACATTGTTATCTTAAAATGAATAGAAATACTGCAATATAGAGGCACTGTAACACCATAAAATATTGCAAGGCTGGAAAAAAGATCAGCCAATAAAATTAAAGGCAGATAGCATGTGCATGGCACACCTAATGCTGAGAGATTATCGCCTTATGTTGCAGAAGCCAATTATACTAAGAGGAGCAGAAAACTATGGGTTGCTGGGGTAGCTTGAATGTGCTACTGTTTAACTTATTAATTTAGAGAATGGAAGAAAATTTTTTAAAGAGCCTCATCTTGCTCATTTCTACACAGATGTATGCAAATGGGCTGAAAATCAGGCAAAGTCAAAAAAAGCCCTAAAGCTGTTCTTTTCATATGCATTGAAGGGGGAGTTACGCAGCATCTCATCTCTTCCCTCTGTCTTTATCTTATGCTATGTTTAGATTCTAAGTTCTGAGTTGACTGCATTTCCTAGGTAATTAAAGCAAATTTTTGGATGTTAGACAAAATATCTCAGTAGGAAAAATTCAATTCCCAAAGCCAAATAGCCTGTAACTATAAATGTTCCTTTGATATAGTTTCTTTGCATTAAATAACCAAGCATCTTCTAGTCACCAAAAGATTTTTTCCAGTTTCAAACACTATATATAAAGTTTAAATTTAAATAAATCATCACTTAAAAAAGCTCTTTGTATCCCATCCACATTAACTTTTATGGCTTATATCAGTCAACAAATATTGTTAAAAGTTCTTTAAAAAACATGCTTCTGAAGAACTTTGTAAAATAAGGAAGCTGCCCATCTATGAAAAGGCTAAAGCTACAAAGAAGGTTTTCATGTGGCTTTTGCAAGCGCTGTACTGTGTGTCTAAAACATTTCCACTTTCCTCCTTTCAGGCTCCCAGATCAAAGACCTTTCTCCCAGAAATGACCAAATGCCATGAGTCCTGAACAAACCCCAATTCTCAATTTTTTTTTTCCTTTTTCCTCTTTTTCTTCTTCCCCCCTCCTCCTTTTTTTTTTTTTCTTAACCTCAGGGCCCTGGCATATGCATTCCACATGGCTGAAGACAGAACAAAAGCTCTTGTGTGTCTGCACTGATGCTCTTTTAACCATACTGTGAGGGCAAGGACACAAAACCAGCATATACTGACACAGAATAAGACCTTTGTTTACTGTGCACTGATAATTACTAGATCCATTTTCTAAAAGAAAAGCACACATAAACCCTCAATAAAGTGATATAACACTGAATATTTGCTGTCATAACTTCCCCCGTACTGCCAGTACACTTAAGAATTTATGGCCTATTATAATTATATTTGTAAATTATTACACAAATAATTTTTATTTTTGCAGTGTCATCGGATTTCTGCTTGAAGTGGAACCTGTTTTCAGGCATTGGAGCATTTACTAGTGCTAAAATTTTAAAGTTTCTATCAAGGGATAATTTACACTCTAAGTAGATTGCTATAAAATGATCAGTAGTTCTAACTACCATTCAACAACAGAAATTCTAAGACCATTTATTAGGGCAATATCAAAGCCACCCTGACCATAACAGGGCTCTCCAGGATGCAGTTACCCTTTCAACTTACACATAGAGTGTGTGTGTGTGTGTGTGTGTGTGTGTGTGTGCGTTTCTTGTTTAATTTTTTATAAAGAAAGTTCTTAGGAAGACCTGAAGGTTCAGATCCATGCACTCTTTGAATATAAACTGGAATATTCAACAGCTTAAAAGTAATATTTGAAGTGCTTGGCTATACAAGAGTAAGGTATAGTCTGCAGAACAAATGACTAATTCATTATTGTTTACCCATCTGCTTGTTTATGTACCAGTTCTGAAAGTCAGAGAGTGGCATCAAGCATTTTTATTGTATTTTGTGAAATTTATTAATAGTGCTATACTTCAACACTGTGGACATATTTGTCCACAAACTTAAAAGAATGTACACGACAGAAAACCTCTGTAGTACCTATCCAGCAGCACTGTGAAAGTACTGGGCTACTGCAGGAATGTCTCTTGCCCCCATCAATATACGAAGAGGAAAATGCAGATTTCCATTATACTTAGGGCTCTACTGGCAGCTAGAGGAGACATACTTAGATGAGGAACAGTGGATGATTTGGCATTGTAGATGTCAATCACCATATAATATTAAGTAAATCACACTTGAAGAAGCATTAAACAATACATTCCACACCTACTGCATCTAACATGGACATGTCTAATGAAAGAGACAAAAACCTCAACATTCTGTCAGTGGATGACTAAAATATCTGTTTTTCAACTCAGCTCCTTAACTGAAAAGGCTGTTTGACAACTCTTGCTTGAATATCGCTTGTAGATATTTGTACAGCATCTTTCACTGTTATTTAAACTTCTCAGTCATTAACTAGTAAAGTTGGATGTAAGGATACACACAAAAACCCCATTAGCCAATGTGCAGCTAGCAGAAATAATGCTACAATTACACCTTAACTTCAGAAATACTCCAAGAAAAACATTTTCCCATGCAGTGGAAGATTAAATCTATCTTTTTGCTTTTCAATTGACTGACTCTTCTACTTTATTTCATCACATCTTGGCCACTCTGAAGCCTTCGGATTCTTCAGGGGAAGGATTAAACATTTACATTTATACTGCACTGGTTTTCCTCTGAACTCTAGGATTTATGATTCAGTTTCATATCCACAGATAGCAAATTATCTCCAAATGTTCACCAGTGAGTCACTATTAAGAACTACTGAACAAGGTCAATTGACAGTCTTTGATGTTTCCCCTTATTTTAAAAGATCCTTTTGAATGTTTTGAATTAGAGTCTAAAAATAAAGAAAAAAAGAAGGTGTGTCATTATATTAGAGATTTATTTCCTGCTTTTGAACTTAAAACACTTAGGCAGATCTATGGCTCATCCAGGTCATTGCTCACCTCACAGATAACAACTATTGCAAAAGTAACAAAAACTTTCACCCTTTAGCATTTCACATACCATCTTGCTGAAAAGCATCTTATTTTTTGCAAAAATTAAAAAGATTCAACTTCCTGTTCCATGAAACAGAGTTAGAAGTATTTGCCAAAATAGGGGAAGTTACTTTACTTGTTTTAGTTAACACCGTGGCATCTGGATGATACATCCTGGAACTCATTTTCTTATTTATATAATGACATATGTTGGGATTCAATGAAAACACTATGTCTGGAGACATTATTTGCACTTACTTTCCAGTAATACATGCTAAAGTGCTAAGAAAATCAGAAAGACTATAAACTTCTTTAAAGACTAAATTGCTAATACTAGACAAATTAAGTTAAACCTATGCAAGGTAATTAATTAATTTAGAAATTATCTCAGTTTTAGCCACCTCAATTTTGAGCTTCTTCTCAATGTGATTATCATAACTTCATCTGCACCTAATTAACACCAAACTCGGGATGTATTTTAGAAAAATTATTAATGGCTACTCAAATGACATGGCAGATTTGTATGCATGTCTGTATTTCTGCAGACACTGGCCCAGGGAAGGGCTAAAAATGAATAAAAATGAACAAGAGGACTTGTTTTTTCCCCAGACAGAATATACAGTATGTGCTTAATGTCAATACAACTACTTCCCACAACAAACCACCACATACTGACTGCACCTCTGACTCTCAGGGACCTGCTTCTACTCTCCCAAACCTCCAAAGGGTTGAGCAAAAGGCAGATGAATTCTTTCTTGGGCTACTACTGTGGAAGTTTTGATTGTTTTTTGCTGTATATAGCCATCAAACTGTTGCTACATTATGTGGTACTGACATACCTAACAATGAACAATAATTTCTGTGGAGTTACTGGGATTCCACAGAAAAATTTAAGGCCTAGCTGAAGAATCTTAGTTAAATTAGCAGCTCCAGCAAGCAGAAACAGGTCATTACCCAAAGTGGTGGGACTCAGATTACATGGTGCTATATTTAAACACAACATCATTTGAATTCTCCCCCCACCCGCTAGCTAAAAATAAAGCAAATTTGATAGCTGACCTATGCTTTAAGACAGACATGAAACCTTAACCTGCATTTTCTTGTTTATTAACATATTTTCCAACAATATGATCACTGCTGCAATTCCATGAACAGAGCTTATAAAGACCACCACACACATTTGGTTTTATCTTTTTTTTTTGGGGACAGAAAGTTTATTTTCCTCTCTTCTCCAACCCATCCCAGCCCAACAACGGTGGTGACTCACCAAGTGGCAAAAATGCCAGGCGGTTTCCAGCCATGGAGAGCTCATTGAGGCTTGGCAGTTGGCACAGGTGGCGGGGAACATACCAGAGGTGGTTTCGGTCTGCAGTCAGGTACTGCAGAGAAAGGCACATATGCAGCCTCTCAGGTAACGTTATCAAACGGTTGGTTGAGATGTCCAGCGTTTGCAGCTCCCTCAGGTCTCCAACCTCTACAATCCAAACAGGAGGCATCAAGAATTGTTAATTGAACTATTTTAACAAAAAAAAAAAAAAGAAAAAGAAATGCCTCTCAAATTGAAAACAGTGGTTGTTAGCTGTGCTGTTTCTCTCTTAAAATACTGTTCTTTCAATCAGTCTTCTGGACTGATAGTCTCCATCATAGTATTTCAAATCTTTTTGATGGGGAACAGTTACCAGTTAGGCAGTATATTTAAATATGAAATCTCTGAAGATAAAGAATTCCTGAATTGTGACAATTAGTCCTGCTAAAAATATCAAGCAGTTTCCAGGTCCCAAGTCAGAACTAAAAATAAACCAAAAAACCCAAACCAAAACACAGTAGAAGTAAGCTATGTAATGAGGATTTTTGTACCACACCAAAATTCTGCAGATTCAAGTTAATTTTATTTTTAAAAGCATTTGAGATAGAAAGTTGGATATAAGAACTGCAAAAGATGAAACACATACATAGCACTTCTGGCTTATTGACAGTCTTTTACCAAGTATGCTTAGGAACAAAAGCTCTGCATTAGCAACACAGTTTGAAAAACCTAGTTCAAATTAGAGAACAAATTTCTTAATAACCTGTAAGTCATACTGCTATGGTATATTGTAGGAAGGTATTACAGTAAGTTCCAACCTATAGCTACAATAATTACAGCCCAGAGATGAATATCTTAAGCAGCTCTACAGGTCATCTCTTTACTTATTAAGTTTTTATAGTTACTCTAAAAATTGGCTAACTCTATAAATTATTTTCCACCAACAGGAGGAAACAGTAAACAGTTTTGATTTGGTTTTAAATCCTTTACAGCAATGGAACCAACTCACAAAATGCTTGGTGCCCGTAGCTCACACTGCAGCTCGCAGCATCTTGCAGAGCCATGTGTACTTTGCTCTCTGCTGAATGAAGTTGGCTCTTGCATCTGATAACTACATAAACATGATTCACTAGAATTTTCCACACTGAAAACACCTGACCATCTATACAGTCCACAATCTGCATAATTTCCAGCTCTATCACACAGATCTTATTTTTTTTAAAAGATGTATAAATAGGATACCAGTGTTTAAGTTAAAGCTAAAGAGAACCTCTTGTGCCCTTAAGCTCTCTCTGCAGCAGGAACTAGAAATGTGCTGCTCTGAGGTAGCACCTTGCACACTACACCAGAGAAGAAACCAAACCAGCAGGTTAATTTCAGGCTGTCTTTTACACAATGGGCACCAAATCCAAACTTGATCTTGGGATAAACTGCTATAAATGTTAACACTGAAAACACGAACAGGAAAAAAACAAAACACCAAAGGAAGTTGTAATTTTTAAAAGATTTTCACAGAAGTACTAATTAAACTACATGTGTGTGAGTGTATTTAAAAGGACTTTGTCCACTGCAAACAATCCCAGCATTACCTACAATACAGAACCAACAACATAGTATACAAATCTTTTTATAAAGCCCTACTGACAGAAGCAGCTGCTCTACACATATGACCACATTCTTCAAACCTCCAAGTTTCGATGTCAACAGGAATCATAACCTTTTTAAGTAAAGCTTTTTAACTACAAGACTAAAAAATGAATGGCAAATGGAAAATAATCACTACTAAATAGCAAAAGACTACTGTGCAGCAGAGCTGCAGAAGAACTCATTTTTAAAGAGTTTTATATTCATCACAAAGCCATGTGTTTGAAAACAGTGACAGGAAAAGAGCCACCTACATTCAGCCAAACCACTGACCACATGCAGTCAATAATAGACCCAGCTATTTTCATGCACTAACCTTTTTCTCTGCCACTAAAAACAGTTTTCTAATTCAGTTTAGGTCCAAAATCCCATAAATGTTACGGTTGGCAAAGCTGGCAGAGTTTCAAAGACATTGCTAGAATGATATGTTTCAAATCTAAGAGGAAATAAAAGTATTCTCACTTTATCCTTCATCCAAAAAACACATACTTGCCCAAAACTTCATCCTTTCTACCTTAATCTTCCAATGCATACCAGATGTAAACATCCACTTTCAACATACAGTGCCATATGTTACAGAGACCCTCACCAAGCCATGATGAGGTTAAAAGTAAACCAAACAACTTCAAGTGCCATCAGATCAACGATAGAACCCCCTGACTCCCCACCACTGTGTTTAAAGCTCATTTTGACAAACGCACTCGGGCATTTACTAATGACACTAAATTAATTTCAGTCTCATTAGAGCAAAGGAAAAAAATAAAGAGAAAGAACACAAAATATAATCAGCCTGTTAATAAGTTTTTCAAGATTTTAGTTACTATTATCCATGCTTTAAAACTTTTGCAACATAAATCCTAATGGATGCCTTGGCTAACACACAGCAAAAGACAAGTCTCTCTCTTGCTATCACATCATCAAGCAGCACTACAACACATGAGAAGACGATTTTTGACATTTCAAGCAGACCCAAAAAAGCAAATAGCTATTCCTAAATAAAAAGAACTGACAAAGAAGGGACTTTTATTCAGAAATTCCTGCTTCCCCTACAGAGGATAGGGGAGACAAGCATTACTCATCACCATTAAACCACGTTGAGGAGTTCCAATTACATTTAAATGAAATTCATAAATGTACAATTTAAAATTTACATTAGCTCTAGGATTAATGCTATCAAAATCAGCATGGCAGCACAGAGCCCCATTTTGATATCAAGAAGTCAGAAAAAAAAAACCCCTAATTAATCCTCAGTAGCTTGGCTAAACCTCTGAGAAGTAATACCTCTGCCTGTTCTCAAGCACAAGTGTTTCAGTTATGTCCATCTCCACCAGTAACTGCCTGATTCACATGTAGCTGGGCAGTTCATATGGTGCAAATGTGTTCATGGTGTTGTACATGCAAAGTGGGTGACAGACTTGAAATCCACACACTACCTTCTTTCACAGAAACGCAGGCTTATACCCTGTCTACAGTCTTTTGAAGGTAGTTTCAGTGGCACAGATATAGACAGAAATGCTTCAGACTGTATTCTAAAAATGCTAGTGATTGAGTTATTAATTAATCTTTTTCATCCTTGATAATATGGAGATTCAGAAGTGATTACTGTGGCTCCAAAAAGGAGTCTCCGCATTCCTAGTAAAAGCTTTTCTCATCACTCTGAGAAAGGGACAAGTGACATCATATACATTTGGGTTTTCAAAAGAAAAACTGCCAAGTAGGTTTGTGTCTCAATGCAAAGAGTAAAGAACCATCAGTATCCCCTTTCTTTTCTCCTTTTTTTTTTCTTTTTTCTTCTTTCTTCCCCAAGTGAAACCTCGAAAGAATTTCAGGAAGTTTCCAAAATTAGGAGACTAACAAAACTGACTGTATTTGTATGAACACATCTAGCATCAGGAAAAACTAGATAACAAATCTATTTCTTATTCAGGTGGTTTAAATGCCAGTTTTTAAAATCAATTCTCGTGGTTTTACACAAAGGAAAAAAAAAATCCCATCTGGAAGTAAGCAGCCCATACAATATATAGTAATTGCCAAAGGCAATTCAAACTTTCATAATCTTCTTGGGGTACAGGCCTCACCAGCTGTGTAACACAAAATAACAGTTTACTTTAAATTTCAAGGGCAATCCCACCTTTCCCTGTTGGGCCATAACCCAAAATTTCATCCAAAGATATATGGAACACACAGACAATTGGATTTGACTGTATTTAAATCAAACGCTATCTGAGTCTTTCCATCCAAGTAAAAGAAAAAAGGGGACAGGAAAGGGCTACAGACCTACCTGCATGAGAATGCACCTCAAAGCAGGGTATTAAGAGAAAGCAGAGAACCTACAAGGAATGGAAAAAGGGACTGATCAGCAAAAAGAGCTGGCACTTAGAGGTCAGGCCACAGAATTTAAATGAAAACTGCCAGGAGGCCAGCAAAATGGGAACTCAGACAAACAAAAGGTTTCTCAACAAGAAATAAAGAGCAAGAAATGAAGAAATGTTGTCAACAAGGGATAGAAATTAGGAGAACAGACCAAATATTAAATTAGATTTTTGTATCTTTTTTTTTCTTGTAAGAATAATGCTGTGTATGAGGACAGAGACAGAATACTTCATGGGAACGAGGACAAAGCACTGAAAATCACTACAGCCAATACTAAAATGAAATGAGTCTGTCTATTCCAGAATACTGAAAAAATGGGTTATACATCAAATTTGCAAACTCAGACACAAGGATTCTCAATGAGTAAGACATTTTCTAGGAAAGTAGCCTAGGTTTGGAGAAGAAATGTAGAATCTGTGTTTAAAAAAGCCCTATTATGAACTCAGCACTCCCCAGTATAACCATTCTAAGGGAAGAGCAACCAAGAGTAACCAATAGGAACCAATGACTAGAACATAAATAGAAAACATAATGAAAATGTAACCTGGATCCTTCCCAGTATAAGCCATGTTATACTGACTTATCTATATTTGATGACATTACTTGGTTATATTACTAGTTCCTCAAGGGTCAACTTCATCTTGACTTTTCATTTTGTACTTTGGTTTTGGTTTGCTGTTGAAACAAGCACTTAAATACTCGTAGTGTGGTAGAGAACAAAGTTATCATACAGGAGGATAAACAAGAACTTTTAGTCTTAAGTGATTAAAATGGAATGAAGAATAATAAAAAATAAGCATGGTAAGAAGATATTGCAAGTCAGGCCTCTGCTTGACATAAAGGAAGAATGGGACCATGTATACTGTTTGCTATATAAGGTATATAAGGTTCACTATATAAGGGTAATGAGCTACCAGTGAAAATAAGGCAATTTCTGTACATAGCTAGCAATTTATTAGGAACAAGAAAGTATCTTAAAATGCCTGTGTCTTGTAGGCAATAGTGATCGTTGTACTATTACCATGCAAACATTTACACCCAACATCATGCTACCAAAGGGTTCTACCACAGGAGATAGCTCTTGCCTGTCATCCCCTGCAATCCCAGCAGCACATCGCTGTTACAAGGGTACAGCACTTGGTACTAAAACTCTTTGCTACATACCATGGAGCATTGCTTTCCAGCTTGTGATACCCAGAAGGACATATTCACACAAATCCTTAGAGAATCAAGCACTGCAATGACTGGCTGGGACTGTGAAACACTGGGCTTCATGGCCCCAGAGATCCCTCTCTATCCTGTAGTCTAAAATACAAGTTTAGACAAGTCTAAGGGGCTAAAAGTAGCTACTGTACTTCACTCCTGAAATACTGTCCTCATTAACTTCAATGTACCTGAGGAGGAGATGCATTTTCCTATCAGGCCCATACAACCACACAATGGGAAGCAAAAGTTGTTTGAAGTCTTTCACACTTACACACTTGTTACATGTCCCATTAGAGAAAAGGGCAAGTCTCTATACATGCCTGTGCATTTGAATTGTGATACTATCATCAGTATAAAACTGTACTGGACAGGAATTATAAGTTTAATTCACTATGAGCTTGAGGGAAAAGATCTTTAGATATGCCCTGGGATGTCTCAGGAGGACTTAAATAGATTTTAAGATGGGTAAAACAAATTAAATAGCCTTTTATACATTACACTACATTTGATGTCCTACTACACATGTCCCATTTCATAGCATATAAAAATTAAATTTTCTAGCAAAATTGGTACTTACAATAGACCTGTGCCATTTTCAAACAAGGAAGTTTGACCATAACTGAAAATTAGTATCATTGGATTTAAATAAAAGAAAGGGGGAGGCAAATTCCACCACATTTAAATTCTGATGCTGCTACATGCAGGTCTTTTACAATATTTAGCGAGAGAGCTCAAAAAATATTCTTTTTCTCAGGCCTAACAGAACTGAAGATGATTTATTTCCCTCATATTTATCCCAAGTAAGCTAATATTTGCTCACCATTTTATGAAGAAAAAAGAACAGAAAAGAGAAGGTGTTGTGACACTGCAGAAGTATTCTACAAATAATGGTTTTAAGTAGATTGCTCAATATGAATTCAAACTCAAACATTTTATGAAAAAAAGCACCTCAACTTGAACCTATTATTTTAAAGCAATACTTTAAAATTGCATTTTACACAAATATCCTGACTAGTAAGAACAGGAGAAAATATTTTTCTGTGGGAAGATCGTCTTTGTGAATGAACAGAGTCATATAACATCTCAGAGATGTACCCACTTCTCGGTTTTACCTACTTCATGCATATCACAGAAACACAGGACATTAGGAGTTGGAAGGGACCTCAAAACGTCATCTAGTCGAACCCCCTGCCAGGATCACCTCAATTAAATCACACAGGAACATGTCCAGATTGTTCTTGAATGTCTCCAGAGAAGGAGACTCCACAACCTCTCTGGGCAGCCTGTTCCAGTGCTCCACCACCCTCACAGTGACAGTTTTTCCTTGCAGTCAATGTAAACTCTATTGACTCTTCTCCAAAACATTTAAGCAGAAGACAGAACCTAAAACCAAGTGAAAAATATATACTTCTGCTGAACATACCCATAGAGAACCTTTTTTTATCCACCTTGCTAAATCCCACCCATAAATTTAGTCCTGAACCTTATTTCTTTGTACCATTATTCACAAGCGAAGCTGAGAAGAGTGGCTTTTTAAAGTCCAATTCTGCTATACAGTAATTTTAGTTCAGCTAAAGACAACTGCAAACAGACATGAGGGTCTCAAAGTCAACCTCTTCAAGGTCAGTAGTTTCCCATCTTTTACAACAATTAAACTTAAATTCACAAAACTGACAGGTTTCTGTATTTTTGGGGTCTAGCACTTCGACTGGATCAGTAGCCACTGCGAAGTATCGAAAGCACAGCTCCACTCTATGTCCCCCATCACTGAGTTTGGAATTTCATTTTCTTCTATAAACTGATGGACTCAATAACAACAGTTAGAATAAATCAGATGATTAAAAAAAAACCCAGAAATTATCATACATGGGAAAAGTGGAAATGGTGGGTGAAAAGGCAAGTGGGATATGGAGGGGGGGAAAATTGTTCATGTAAAGGGTAACTCAAAGCCATGCAATGAGCTGGTTTGCAGGTTTGTGGGTTTTTTTTTTGTTTGTTTGTTTGTTTAGTGATGGGTTTCTTACTTCTTTGGTTGTGCTGGTGTTTTGGAGTTGTCTGGTTGGTTGTTTTTTTGGGTGGTGTGTTTTTTTGCTCTTGGGTTTGGTTTGTTTAAAGTGACAACCTATCCTTTCATTTTATTCTAAATGTATTCTACCTAGTTCTTTACTACCCCACAGCAAGGCACTATTACTACACAAATAAGTAACAGATGGGAAATTATGATATGACTTTATTAAATGATATCCCAAATGATAGCCAAAATGAAGTGTAGAGACACAGAATGGTACCTTGTCAAGTATACTACATGAAAAATTATGCTAGCATCTTACAGAAGAGTCTTACTTAGGAATTTGCTGTTGTCTTTCCTTTGAGGAGCAGCTGTTTTCCTTTTTTGAGTGTTCCTGGGGTGGCACGAACATAAACAAGTGTGGCATGAATAAAGCATGAGACCTGTTATGTTTTTCTTGTTATGTTTATGTCTTACCACCTTTGCTGCTGCACATGATCTACAATTCACTGTACACTATTATCAATACATATAAAGAGGTGGGGAGAGGGAAAAAGCTTTCCAGGAAAGCTCTGTGCATGAAATAAAGAGCTGAAGGCTTGAACTCAAGTTGTAGACATCTTTAGCTGGCTGGCAGAAGCATCCTGCTTTGATGAAGTACAACTAAACCAGCAATCACCTAAAACTAAGGCAAACAAAAGAGCATCCTAAGGAGAGATTAAGGATAGCTCTGGAAGCCACAGAGACAGCATCAGTCCTGACTATAAATTGTAGGGCAGCTTCTCCAAAGGAAAAATGTAAGATCAACACCATGAACTGGTGTTTCTGCAAATATGGATTAGCAGTTCCTAACCCATCACTAGTACCTACATAATTCAAGCAAAGACCTATCTGTTGTGCCTGTTGGTATCAACTGTTTACCAACCAACAGGAAAAAGACACATCTTTATTCCTTGTCTTGAGGTGGGGTTGTGGGTTTTTTCTTCCTCTCCAATAAGTAACTAAATTCTTTTGTTATGCAATAGGTCCAGGTTAGATTTACATCTTTCAGTAGAAAAATATTATGCTGTATCAAGCCAAGTTATGCTCATGTATCCTACTACTGGGAGATACCAAAGAACCCTATTCCCTAAAACTAAACTGCATCTCCATAATAAAATAAAAAATAAAAATGCAACTACAAATTTGAGTGGGGTAAGGGAAAGAAAAAGAGATGAAGGACAATCTTTAGTATGGACTATACTTACTGTACCATATTTGTTTTTCAAAGGAATGCTAATGGATGGTATGGCCTTAACTAAAACCCTATGAAAATAAGTTCTTCCAGGCCACTGGAAGTTACTACAAATTGCAACAGTCATTACAGGGAAGGGACTGGCTAAACATCCACAAGAAATATTCCCAGTGCAATAGAGGTACATCTCTCTCAAGTGTAAAATATGGATTCAGGTGACTTTTACTAGCAGGACTAACAAGAGGTTCTCGCTCCCCCTCACTTGCCCAGCTTGTTTGTGCTGAGCAGCAGCTGTGTGGCTACCCAGCAGACCAACTCACTCACCAGTTGAGAAGGGCTGGAAGAAGCTATACTAATGATGTGGTTACTACTGAGAAAACGGCATGGACCAGCTACTAACAATTTTTAATGAAGATTATCACCAAAAACACCCCATATCTGACTTCAAACAATACTAGCAATGTTCTCATTTTTCAAAACACCAAGAGCAACTGGAAACCTTATCTTAATCGTGGAAGATGCTGCTGTTTAGTGTTTCAGATCAGCACAAAGTAGACAAGGGAGGCTTGCCATTATACCTCAAACCCCCACTCAGCCATTCCTTTATCAACACAAGTAAGTAGTCTTAGTCCATAAAGCTTTCAAACATTAAATAATTACCAACTAGAGTATACTTGCAGTTGCTTGTTATCAAAGCCTTCCATAAAGGATGACAATTTAATGCAGATTTGGACAATGATGAGATAAACATGGGTCTTTATTTTAAATACCACTGCAATAAAACTAAGATAACTGAAATACAGGTATTAAACCCTGTGTGTGTGACCTGAACCACAAGAAAGTTAATCTCACATAATACCTCCAGTTCTACTCATTCTCTTTAAAAGCTTCTTCCATTTAGATTTAGTGTCAGTAAATGATGCATTTTATTCTGCCTCAGTTTATTTGATAGACTAGCTGAGTAAAAGGAAGAATGCTGATCAGAAGTAGTATTTTAACTCTTTCACAACACTATATAAGTAAATTATATTTGGCCAGCAAGGTCAAAATGAAAATCAATACATCCTAAATTTTTTCTATTGTACAGCACTAAAAACTCGTGTTTGTTCACTTTCAAAGACTGAATGAATTCACTCTTCCCATGCTTCCCTGAGCACTCAAAGTCCTACCAGTAAATTTAATTTGCTTAATGCACAAGTAAAATTAACTACCCATTGATACAGCTAATCACTGTACAGAAGTTAGAGAGCTTAGGAAAAGAAAGCCAAGGGAACCCAAGAGACACAAGTACATTCAGAGATAACTTGATAAATACAGACTTAAGAGCTTAAGGGGAAAGCCAAGTTGACTTCAAACACTCAACCCTAAAAACTATCAAAGCTAAGATTCATGACCTAATTTTTTCCAGCCACAAATGTTAATTTGGTGCAACAAAAAAAGTTCAAATTACTAAAACATTCACATGAAAAGTGAGTAGCAAATTATTTTGGTTAATAGGTAATTTTCTTCTGAAAACTAAATAGCTGAAGAGGCTCTATGAACTAACAACAACTGAATTTCATAAACAAGTTTTCAGTCATGTGCTGTCATAGCAGATGCATACTGTTTAACTTCCACCAATCCTGTCACTGTGGTGAAAGATACAATGACCTGCAGTTTTCACCATTTATTTATTTCAAAACAATGTTGGTACAGGCAGTAAGCATGGACATAAACCTCCTGAAATGCTGATTTTGGTTGCATGGCTTACTTTGTCTTTGTTTAGGACCCTCCTGAAAGAAGTCAGTGTTGCCAAACAAAATTACAGCCCTTTGGCAATCCAGCATCCTGAAGTCAAAAGGCATTTCCAGCATAAACCTGGAATTTGCAAAGCAGTTACTACTTCCATTTCCTTTTTTGCACATTTACAAACCAATGAAATTTTTCAGAGAAAAATAACCTGCAGTTTAATATCTGTTCAAAGCTGAGGTTCTTTGAAAGCCTGGCTCAACACAACTGAACAGACTTTCTGTATTAAGATTTCAAGCTACAGAAACACAAACACCATTTGTATATGAAACACATCTTTCTCAGCATATATCCAACTCTCCATCTTGGAGGCTTAGTCTTAGCCTTGTCAATACACATCTGTATTCACCCAGGTGAACAGCTATTGGCAAATGTTTATGACAGAGGCCCTGAGTATCTCAAAGCTCCCTTTAAGTTCAGTTTTACCTTTAGATGAGTTCTAAAACAAAGACTTTTACAAGTATTTTAAAGAACATCTGTTCTGAAGTTTCAGAAGTGAAGCTCATATATATCACATGTGTCTTGAACCAGGTGATCAGTAAAGTCTTTACTATCAGAATCATCAGCAGAGGAATTCAGTGCTGACAGATGAGTTACAAATCAACTTTTTCTGAAAGTCCTTTACTTAGGAAGCTAGTGTGATATTAGGCACTATATGATCACTCAAGTTTAGGTTAATTGCTTAGAAAATGTTAACTCTCGATAATAAATGATGATTTTTTTTAAGAATGGATAGTCAAAGGAAGGAAACTTACTAGAAATCCCTTCTTCTTCCTCTTATAAAGACAAGCTAATACATGCATTGCGCAAGAAGGAGAATCCACCTCACGGCAGCCCCAAGGTATGTTGCTCAGAATGTGACTGTTGCCAGCCATAACATGGAAAAACCCTTCTATCAAATTCCAAAGAAGAGGCTTTGCTGTGATCTCAGTAAAGGACTCAGCTTGTTGAGGGAAGAAGTTCCAAAAGGAAAGAAAAAACACCTTGGAAAAAGTTACAGTAACTTAAATGAATTTTAGGTAGGAAAAACTGTATTACACTAAGAATTAAGTTGAAAATATCTAAAGATTCCTTTTTGATTTTTTTTTAAAGTACACAAGCAACTCCTCCCCACCCCAATACTTTAACACAGATCCAAGATTCTATTATAATGACTACAACAAAGATTAATTCCCAACATTACAAAGCCAGCTGTAGAGCAAATCAGCCAGACAAGCAATGAAGCATCATACCTTCTCAGCTACGAAGATAATCAGACATGTCTCCAAGAATTTGGGGGTGGGAGAGATTTGCCAAAGCTGTGAACAGCATGAAGATCTGTAGAGCTTTAGAGCCCACACAAGTAATACATACAATTAGAGCAACTAGGAAAGTAGTTTTGATAAGTCTTCATGGCTTTTCAGAAACATTTCTGTAACACCCTGAAACACTCAGATCAAGACTACAAAAGAATTACATACCTACATTAAATTCTTGGTATGATAGTCTGCTTTTAATTATTTATTTTTTTACATCTTAGATTCAACTGCAAGGAATAAGACTGCTAAAAAGCAATCAAAGACCCTCCAATTCTCCTTTTTATGCTCTGCCGTCAAACACACATAAGCCAAACACCACTAATGGAATAACTACTGAATTCAAACAACTGTGGCCACTTCCAAAGTTATTTTTTCAGTGGCATATAACTGTGACACAGTGAGTCCTCTGTAAATCTCAAACCCAAGTTTTCAAACAATCAAAACATAAAACCAAAATAATTCTACTTGACCTTCATTATTTAGGCCTGTGTGCCAGGTCTAATCAGCTCTCACATGCACATTCCACTGTTCAAAATCAGACTGTAGAAATACATTTTTCAAACTAAATGGAACAGAATGCATTGTTTTGATGCTACGGCCTGAAGCCCTTTATCTGAGTTTTATCAAAGTATACTCTATCACTGATCAAAGCAGCAATGACAACTTAACATTCTTTAAAGTTATATATTGCTGCATAAACTTCCCACTTCTGTCTCAGGGCCTCCGGCTCAGCATGGCATTGGGAGTATATTCAAAGGTCAAGAGTTTGTCTCAGAAGCCCTGTTTGCCAGTGGCAGCTCTAACCACTGCAGAGTAGGGTACATTCATTCCACCATGGAATGTTCATATATACCCTAGAAATAATCAGGTTGTCATTTCTTCTGTCAGATGTTTGAAAGGCTACTTTGGACTTTACAGTATGAATGATTTGTATGTGGTAGCAGCATTTCCACATTATTACTGATTTCATTAAAATCCAAAGACCTCTTCTTGCTTTAGTACTGAAATCAGTATTTCATTTTAAATTCCTTTCAAATTTTAATGTTGCACATACTGTATGACCAGCTTGCTTTTTAAAGCAAAGTTTGGAAGCTCCCTGGACATGGAAAATTTTTTTGTAAATTGGTATTTTAACAATTTACAGAGAAATCTCAGATTTAATTTACTAGAATATGATGCAATTTTTTGTTTAATAAACTGCATTGACATGAGCTGTTGTTAAGACTCCTTGTTTAATAAAAAGGCATAAGAACTGCAGTGTAACTTCCATGCTCCTACCATTATTAAGATCTCAAACACTTCCATGAAGTTTTAAGCTTCAGATGAATGCTTGTTACAATTACTTAAAGCACTTTACATGCTTTCAAAATTCCTGTTTACCCCCCACAGACAAGAGGAAAACCCCTGGAGAAACAAGGCTTACATGACTTGAGAAATCAAGGACAGAAGCATGAGCCAGGATTCAAGAGCCAGTACCAAAGCCCTTAAGAAGAGAAACCAGTTAAATCTGCTCCCATACTCTCAAGAATGTGCAAATCGTCCAAGTACCTCACCATTAGAAGTTGCACTCAAACTCCTTTATCTTGGCTCAGCTACTTTATCTCCTACCTAAAAAACGGCTACAGGGGAAAGCCCATGGCCCAGAGCTTAGAAAACATACGTGTTCCTGCAAAGATTCTGATTTTCACAAATTGAGTACTGCAAAGCCAGAAGCACAACAGGCTCTGAGAGCATCAATGGTAATAATTAGGTTGGCTCTTCTCTTCTCTGTCCTGATTTCACCTATACCTCACGAGGTTTCTTACTAACTCCTTTCCAGAGACAGAAGAGAAGAGGGTGGGGTGAAACATGGGGCTGGTGGGGCCAGATTCTGCTGCATGGTGACTTCCCAAACATCTCACATGGAACAGTAAGGAACAAATGACAACACGGCCCAGTCCCAGAGACTAGTTTAAAGCACTGAAAACAGGTGTCTGGGATTTTGATGCTTCAGAGAAAATCAAAACTGAAAATCAAAAATTGGGCAACACCAGGCCATGGGCCTTGCACTGACATGCTTTTAACTCTCCAAAACCATGTGAGTTCTACAACACAACCAAAGTAGTAATTTATTGATTAGAACTCACACAGTCATTCCAAGATGTCTGTTTCCAGACATGTGACACCACCATAATGTTCACCAGGATTCTGTGGCCAATGGGAATTATCACATAAAAAGCGAACACCTACAAGCCAATCTCTACCAATATCATATAAAGAATACAAATGAAAGTAACATAGTCTGAAACACTTATGTGCAGGCACCCCACTCTCAGAACACTGATGAACTCAGTATACACAATCCCACAATGTTCACGTTTTCAATACAGTCAAAACCAAAGAGATTTTTCCAATTACAGTATTTCCAATTAAGCATAAAACAAAGTATGGACCTAAGAAAATGTGTGACTAATCCAAAATCATTACCATCTTCCTAAACAATTAAATGACTAATGTTACATTACAATTTTGAATGACTTTCAGATATTGTAAAACTAATATTAGAAAATTAAAACACTCGGTCATTGGGCTTTTGCTTCAACAGGATTTTAGCCTGCAGTTTATTGACCTGAAACCTCAAGTCCAGTTTCAGTTTGTCCCTGATGACTTTTCCAGATATGTAGCGATGAGAGAAGTTGTTTTAAAATCTACATTTAATAAAATTGCAGGTACTTGGAAATAGAATGCACTGAGCCATATCACAATTACTTTTTTTTAACTAAAAACATGCTCATTAAAATAGCTTAATTTCCAAACACTTTTTCCAGTGACTGCACCAAATTACAATAGCAAATTTAAGATTAAATTTTCTAGTCCAATAAGCTAAGCCCAGTACACAAAGTAATTTTTAATATGTAATTTAAATGTTACAATGAAAGACACTGGTGGCTTCTTCAGCTGTTTCCTATTAGTTTTGAGATTAATGAATTACAACACATACATACTTAGCACACACATTTTTGAGAACCTGCTGTGCAACACCATAATGATGAAGACCACAGGCCATTGTTGAAAGGGATAGTTTTGTTGTTTTTTTTTGTTTCTTAACGTCATTTCTGGTACAGTTATGGGAAATATTTCAGAGGCAGTACGTCAAATAGAAGCCTATCTGGAAGAAGTGTTGGAACAAAAGCATACATTAGAACATTTTAAGCTTAAAATATATCTTCAGACTTTTTTTTCTTCTGACTGTATGTTTTACTATTTTTGTTACCAGCATCCAGTTGCATAATGGTATACTAAAAAAATGTTTTATGATGCTAACGAAGAGGCTTTTCAAAGCTTATAAACAGGGGATGAAGTAGAAAAACATACTGTAAGAAGGGGCAAGCAGACCACCAGACAGCACCTCTGTATACGCAGATGACTCGTTCTGACACACTATATGCACATGAAGGTATACAAGAAAAACCTTGGTTAATGAAAATTTCTAGGAATTTTTTTATTCTCTGTCTTCACTTCCCTCCCCATAAAGCACTGAGAAGTACTAGTAATCCTCCTGAGATTTTAATTGAAACCAAGTGTTTGAGCACTGCAGACCTTTTTATAAAAATCTCACACAACCGACATCCTTTAATTAAACAGATACAATTGTACTGGGATATTCATGAGAGCTAATGTGTAAAGAAAAGTACTTGTACAATATGATACCCTGTGCTTTTGTTACCTCTCTTGAGGTCAACAAGTCCAAAGACAATCAACAGCCATCCACATTGCCATTTTGTTCCTAACTCTGATTCTCCACTATCATTTCTAAAGGAAAAATTCAGTCCTCATAAGCTCTCAGGACAAGGCTGTACTGGAGTTTATACACCCTCAAAACATGTGAAAACATTTTCCTCTGAAAAATCCAAAGAATGTCTTAAAAATACTATTAAGTATTTTTATTGTGCTTCAACATTAACGCTGTGTAATTACTAATTTACTAATCCTTATGTGAAAAAAACCCACAATACAGTAACAGGCAAGTGTTTTGCATTCAAAAGTTCAACAGATTTGCATTGATTTAGATTAAAAAAATTATTAAAAAAGATGCATTTGTTGTTGAACCCAAGAGCTAATGTAAACCTTATATGCTGATTCTTGGTTTTATACAGTAAACCTAATATCAAAATGAATTATTAATCAGAACATATATTTTACAGATATGTGGAAAGAAAAACTTACTTTTAATAGTCAGGCACCTACTTCAAGGAAAACTACATATTATGATAATAATTAAAAGATAATTTTATTTAGGAGGCCTTGCTCCTTTAAATAGTCACATACTTATAGAGTGCAAAGCTCATGTAACCTAATCTATGTTTTCCTCAAATCCCCACAAGTCCATTTACTTAAAAACACCACACTCCTGGATGGGTGCCCGGCGTACCAAACCTGTCCCGTCGTGCATATTTTTAAACATGTTACTAAATTAGGAAAACAGAGTGGACTAAGGTTATGCCAACTCTGAAAAAAGAACAGGGTCTGCATCAGTTGTGCCTTTGCTTTTAAAGTCACAATCATTATTTAAAAATTCCCCAAACATCATTAAGTACCAAAGTGATCTACCCTAATCAGAAGCAGTAATAAAAACAGAAGGGAAATCTCAGATAAAAAGAGGTGCCAAATTTATTCCATCCCATTTTGAAGGCTCTAAATCAAAATAGGGAAAACAAGTTAAAAACATTAGTAAGAACTACATATTTTAAAGCCAGGGTCTAGAAGAAGATTAGAATTATTGGCATGCTGTACCCACGATCAGTGGAAATCTACTGTAAAAAGGAGGCAAGGAAGAAGTTGCATTTATATGCCTTTAATTAAGATTTACTGAAATACCTTATATTGAGCTCTATTCAGAATTACTAAGTTGAGTATTCAAGAAGGCTTTACCAGTGAAATACTGGTATGAATAGTAAATACAGATATTGTACTTTACAGCGACTTAAAAAAAGTTGAATAAATGAATATGCAGTTTTCATGTCTCAGAGTTTCTATTGCCTCCAGTTAGGCAAAGCAAATTCCTAAGTGAAACAGACTGAGCAACAATCAATTAAAATTCCAAGGGTTACTTAATAAATAGACAAAGCATTAATCAAAAATTACAGTTTAATTTATAATTTTAATAGCGATTGATCACTTCTTGTCATTACCACTGAAGTTACCTATTCAAGAGAAAATGATCCAGCATTTATCTATCTTTCCCAGAATTCATCTTCATGAACTCATCCAGCTTTCTGGAAGCACAAGTTGTTTCAGTTACAAAACCCCACTGATCTTACCGCCATTCATTTCCTATTAACATAGAGGGTTATTAATTACAGAGAGATAATTATTAATTTCCTAATAACGGGTGGAAAGACTCGATCCTCCCCAATATTAAATATGATCAACCTCAAAAAGGTGTGGTTTGAAGAAATGGAATGGGAACACCCAAGTTCTATTTCTGGCTAACACTGACTCCTGCTGTGGCCTGGAGCAAATCGCTTCTGTTAAACACACTCTTTTCCATTCTGTAAAATGAGGATAACACTCCCTTATCAGCTTCACAGGATCTGTCTCAAATGCTTTGAAGATGAAGTTTTATAAGCCTACAAATGTATTTTAATGAGGCTTAAACTGACTACATTTCTAAAACAATTTGCCTTAGAAAGGAAAGGGATTTGAACAGAAATGAAATTAAGAGTGTGTGCGCTATTAACCTCCCCGAAATATCGTTGCAGCTTGCACTTGGGAAAAAAAAAAAAAAAAAAATAAAAGGGAGATGAAATTTTCCTTCAGATTCTACCTAAATGAAGAAAAAAATGCAAGAAGTGGATTCAGTATGCAGAAGTCTCAAGAAACAACAGGGAAATGACAATCTGAAATGGAAGCCACACATTTCCTTATACAGGGGAAAAAGGGTATTTGCTACGCCTGCCCTTGCCTCCTGCAGAGATCTGTACCCCCCTTCAGTAACAGCAACTACTGGTGATTCCCACTCACCTTACCAATGAAAGACACATCACTGCAGTGTATACCTCAAGCTTGGTATCATTGGACTGCATTATTTATTTATTTTTCCTGATCAATGCACTGAACTCGTGGTTTTTAACCTTCCCTGACAACAAACACAAAAGGAAACTCAGTCCAGCCATGTAAAGACAACTGCTGATAGTTTTTTGAAGGGAACTTTGCCAAAAGATGGGCTGGGATCATAAACCATACCCTATTCTTTAATTACTTAGGCTTTTGCTCTTTACTTGGCAAAACATTAAGCTTTTCATTTTAGTAAATCTATAATTAACTCCAACATGTGCTGAGTAAACATAACCTCATTTTTAATTAAATCTTAGAAGAAGATGCTACAACTTGCCATTTCTAAGAAGCATTTCTCAAATAACGTGCAATAAAAAAATCTAATCCTTGTCAAATATGAAACCTAAGTCCAACTTTGAGTGTAACCCACCATCTTTTAAGTCATCTGTTGTCCCAATGTGCATTTGCTAACTACAAGACAAAAAAGGAAAGCTGAAGAGATGTCACTTCACATTAAAAGTTTCCAAGGCCCAAGTCAAATCAAATCTAAATTGTAACACAGCAAAATTGGGAGATAACCTTGACTTTGGGACTCTTTGGGACTGAAAAATAATTACACCAGTACATCTCACCATTTTTTTTTCTTTGCAAATGATGCAATAATTATCACATAAGGAGTAAATATAAAAATTTTCTCAAGAATGAAAGAAGTTGAAATTTCATATGCATTATAAACATCAGGCACAAAGGAAAACTTTATAATTAGTCATTCATAAGTTAGAAGATTTAGAAAATTTGCCTCTGATGGCACATTCATGTAGGACTAACCCTACAATGCTGAATTTAAATGACATTGAATAAAGAAAAATATCTAACACAAATTAAACTAATATGCCAACTCCAAGTCAAGCTTGTACATGAACTATATGTAATAATATGAAATAACCAGCATCTTCTGTTTATGCCATTGACTCTAAGACTTTTTCAAACAAGGTCTCTGCTATAAAGTACTTCCAAATAACCCTCAAGAATTTAGATTATTTGGGAACTACAGTTAAATAGTAGAAAACATCACGAAACTTTAGTTCACATTCAAGAATTAGATATACCAGAGCCAAATAAAAGAACCAAGGAATTGTTCAAGGCAGAACCTACAAGACTTACAGTTTGCAAACCAAAATTAAGTGCTCAGGAGACCTTCATAGTATCAAAACTCATCTTCTTACTTATCTGCAACTCTTTTAATCAGTTCTGCTCTCAAAGTCAGTCTCAGCAATTCCAATTACCGAATCCAGATACTGATGACTGCATTATGCATAACCTGGTCCATTTATGAAACTTATCCCGAATTTTTGACAAAACATGACTTGGAAAATTTCACAAGCATTATCTTCCAGCTATTTTATATTACATTTCATTTTCAACATGTTGCTTCTGAACAAATTTTTCCCCTTTGCTTCTCATCAAGTTTAGCTTAGTCATCCTTCAATAATTCTCACAATTTAATTACATTTTGTCAGTTGTACTGCACAGTTGGTGTCTTGAAGTCAAAGGACATATTTTACCCATGGGTGACACTCATTTGGTAGTGTTTGCTAAACCCAAGAGTAGGATTGCCATTTACA
Organism: Heliornis fulica; assembly: GCA_013399135.1. Lineage (NCBI taxonomy): Eukaryota > Metazoa > Chordata > Aves > Gruiformes > Heliornithidae > Heliornis > Heliornis fulica. The sequence goes on from VXBZ01009404.1 coordinate 122,549, forward strand.
GTACTAGAGTGCCACAGCATATAAAGTGCTTTCTAATCTCCAAGGAACAAAAATTCCATACTTCACCTAATGATCTTTTCCCCCTCATCAGGCCTGTGTTGCCCATTTTATTCAGGAAACTAAAACTTAAATATTCATGCTGCCTGCATGCCTTTTAATTGTTCTCCCCCACACCCTCCCACACAGTAACTTTGTAAAAGTAGTTGGACTCATGACTAAACCTGAGAAGAGAGGTCTTCGTTATCAAATCCTCACATGTTCTATGAAACCATTCAAAGCCTAACACTGGAGATAAACCATGGCACAGGCTCAACCTTTATTAGAGTCTGAAGAATAAGACTGAACACATATATCTTTATAGGGCTTCATTATGCATACTATTTAAATTGTTTTAAAACTAAGAGCTATGCTAGATTTCTAAAAGGCAAACCTTAAATACTAAAAATGAACCTTAAGAGCACAACTGTGGAATGAAACATTAAAAATCGATAGTGAATCTACATATTCTATTAACTGCATTATTACTTTCAGTTCTTAACCACAATTAAGGAAGACACAACAGAGAATCATTCTTAAAATACCAAGTACAACAGAAAAATATGTGTGTTCAATACAGTGCCAAACATTTGCCATCCAACTGCTCTGCAGCTGTAATAAAGAGATTTTTTTTAGTAATTGATTAAGGATATTTACTAAGAATGTCCTCCTAGATATCCCAAAACCGACAGTGCAACAACTCGACACTAAGCTTTTTATGTGATGACTGATCAGCCTTTCTTAACTGGATCCTCTGCTGTGATATACAGTTCACTGTGTGATGTATGCAGGTCTAAGTCTGGAAGAAAATCATGGTCACAAGTTTTGAGACTTTCCTTCCATACATGACCATCAACTACACCTGAAAATTACTTTTTAAAGCAGATCTTTGAATTCTGCACAAGATGCAGTAGTAGAAGCTAACTTATATCTTACATGGTTACTTACTACAAATTAAGACCAATTAAAAGCTTTCCCTTACAATTCACTGCAATGCAGTATCTGCTGTAAAGAAATCAGTTAACACATATTAAAATGATGCACTGCAGTGAAATCACATCTTATCCTACTTAATTTTATTAACTCTGCTACCTTTCCTGACATTATTTAATACTATTATGAAGATTTATGCCACCTATATAATTGATTAAAAAAATTAATCAAATCTTACTATTTGCTGATTTTTTTCAACTGTTGAACATAAAATATATTTCCAAATTCAGAGATTCTGTTATAAAGTCATTTTTTAAATCTTCACAATTTTACAACCTATGAAAATATACTTGGAAGTCCTCTTCAGGAAGCACTGTTTAGGAATCACACAATGTAATGGATTAACTCTCCAGTGGGCAAACTCTCCAGTGTAAGTGAAAGACTAATCTCGCTCAGACTGGTAATACTCAAGCTTTAAGACATCCAGTCATGTTGATAGTGACAGGATCTCAACTGACAGGATGAGTAATGACAGCACTAATAGCATGTGGATAAACTGATGGTATACTAGCAGCAAAACCAGACACCACTGGATTCTCTGATTCAAAAGTGGGCAACTATAGTATTGTTTCTGAACGTGCAACATTAACACACACAAAACTAAACACACTTAGAGATAATGCTTAGTACCAAATTTTGTTAACTTCAGGAGAAATTAAATGCAGTATGCCTATGTAGCTGATACCAGCTCCTAATCAAATGTGGTAGACTTGAAATCAACTCTTCAGTAATGTAAATTATCCTTTTGAAAGTCTTTTTTGGAACCTTTTTAAGTTAATGTGTGAAGTTTTGCAGAAAATGTGTCACTTTTTTCTTTGAACAAGTCTTTCTTTCATGGTACAGTACCATAAGGTAAATTATCTTTGAGGAACATAAAGCACACTCAAGTCACTCCTTTCTTTTGAATGTAGGACATCTGAAAATTGATGGAAATTTTATTGGCCTTGGGTCATAATGTTTAACAGGTTTATCTAATTTCATCCCAGAGCATTTACATAGTCATATAACTTTTTCATTCTAATCATAATCATGCTTTCATTTATTAAGCCTAGAAAAGTAAGAGGGAAAGACAGCTAGATTTATGCACCCAAAACTTCAAGGAATAAATGCAATCTATTTCTCAAGAATAAGCAATGTGATTTTACAAACACATGAAGGTCACATTGAGAAGTTAGTTAAAATTAGAGCCAAAAGCTAGTCCTGTTAGATTAACTTAAAACAGTTTTTTTTTAATGCTAGCTTCAGATTTTCATCATCACCGCAGATTAGTAAATGCATGTATGTCAAAAATATTTTTAAAAATATTCAAAATTATCTTTTTCAGAAAGATGTATGAGCAATGGAAGAAGAATAATCAGTTATGTCTGCTTATCAAAGTGTTTAGAAGGAAAAAAATTCAAAATCTGCCTATGGCCAGCTTTTTCTGACTTTATGTCACATTTGTTTTGAATAAATTTTGCTTTATTATTATAAAATAGCAAGACAAACATTTGTTATTTACTGTCATAGTGAGGTATAACTGCTGTAGGCAAACCTACCAGACATGTGTCTTTAGTACATACAAGAATGGGGCTGTAGAGCCAAAACAAAGAAATGAAGAACTGGAATCTTTTTTATTCTGGAAAGTCAGAAGAAACATAATTTCATTGTAATGACAGTTGTCATTAGCATTTTGTGTCTTCTCAAACAAGTTCAATTTTCTTGATTCAGTGGCATAGACTGTTTAAATAGATACTGGTTTTTTCCCACTTTAGAAGTATTTTTCAGGGCTTTTCTTTACCTTTAGTTATTGTTGGGGGAGGGAGGGGGGCTGTGTAATAGTATATTTGGTATATACTCTGGCAATCCCCGCCTGGTCTTTAAATGCAAGTTGTACCATGCTTCAACTGTAAGAATAAACCTAGAGCAGATCACTCTGTAAAATTAAGTTTAAATGCAATTTGTCATTGCTGTAATCCCTCATGCATTTGTACTTACCTGCAGGTAAATATTTCAGCTGGTTGTTAGCCAAGCGAAGATGACGCAAAGATCTCAGGCGACCAATCTCTGGACACACGATTTCCAGGGCATTATCACTGAGGTCCAGAAACTGCAGTTTAACGAGGGAGCCAATGGCTTGTGAGAGAACAGATTAAAACATGAATGTGACCCAACAGTAATGTTAAAATCTTAATAGGACTATGAGAGGATAAAAAGCCAGAGTACCTAACTCCTATGTCTGAGCAGATTTTGATGTATTAAAGCTGGTCTCACAGTCGAATGACATGGCTCATGGAAACATTTATCTACCTATCAAACATTACTACTGGCAGTGAGACAAGGAGGGGAAAAGAAGCACAATGTATGGAATACTTCCATTTCTATACTCTCTTCAGATAATTCTGCTCTAAAATCACCTTTTCCCTTCCTTTGATTTCAGTCTAACAATTCAGAAAGATTTTTAAATTCTTTCCTGAAGTTGGATACATACTCTACAATTAAGGCTAGGAAGACAAACTAGTAAAAGTTTTCAAGAACTTTTAAATCTGTCATGATATAAACCAGAAGGGTATTTGGGGTGGTAACTTGGCAAAAGAAGAAAACACTCTGGATTTTTGTTTCTGCAGATGAGTGCCATTTAGCCTTTTCACTTTCTGCAATTAGAACTGAAGCAAACAACATTTAGGTACATTTGAGAATTCATTACAACAACTTAACATAGCGTAAACAAGGATATTAGAGACTAAGAGCTACACTAGTGTAATTTGTATGAAAATCTTAAATGTTTTATGGGAAAATAAAGGAAAAATAGGCCTCTTAAAAAGAAGAAAAATGAATATTTTATGACTCCTGCCACTTATTGCTGAGCTGGTAGATTACTTACCTTCAGGTACAACAACTATGTTATTTGAATGAAGGTACCTGGGGGGAGGAGAAAAAAGCAGAGGACACCACCTGTTACCCTCAAGGACTTCTGCTATATAATCAGTTTGCAAAATATCCAATTTCAGACTGAAAAAGCACCCTCAAAGCCATTCCTCTCTCAGACCACAAAAGCTGTGGAAACTTATAAACTGGCAATGGATACGTACATAAGTTTCACTTAAACTACTAAATGATTAACATAAAAATAACGTAAGAATAACAACATTATTTAAAACAAAACATTCACAATTACAGCAACACTGGGCTCTCGTTTTGAGAGTCACAAAAAGAAAAAAAAAGAAAAAGAAAAAAAGCACACAGAATAACCAAAGTGAACCATATTTGATGACCAGGTTATTCCACACTAAATGCTGGGTAAGAAAAGAAAAAAAAAGCCCAAACCCACACAAGGTACACAATTACAAACACTTTCCTCTGCACATAAACCTCTTACTGACTGAACAAACAAGCACATGATCTACACACTCCAAGTGGGGTTTTCAAACCTAGAGAAAATTTTTCATCCCCCCTCACCCCCCCACATCCACTCCCATCCCAAAGAAAAGCCCAATGTTGCCCATCGTCATTTAGGTAGTTACAAAGTGTGACCAGATCTCTCATATAGAATATTCAGCACCCTCTGCTGGGGTACTTAGAGTACTACGGGGAACATCAGAACTTTTTATACATTTTACTTTTCAGTCAACGTTGTTACAGCAAATGAACGAACAGGTCTTGTAGGAAATAACAGTAAAAAGGGGTTCAAATATCGATACCTAATTGCAAAGGTATAGTGAGTAGTCAGTGGCTTAGGTACAAACATGGAAGTTATTTGCACAGTGTATTTTTCTCTCCATTCTATTAAAGCAGCACTATCAAAAGTAGGAGATGTATTTTCAGGGGGATAGAGGCACAACAAGAAAAAATACATATGAACATTTCAGCTGCACGGTTCATCTAAGCCTTCTCTTTTTCTTCAAAAAATTCAGACATTTCCAATTTACTAAAACTGTAACAAATACAGAGAGCAGATATGTTTGTAGAAATCCTTATGGACATACCTCTGGATAAAAATTTATTTCAGCTATGGCTCTTGAAAATACTTGTGAACTATTTCAATAAGGCTAAAAAAAGAATTTTATTAGGAGGATCCACACCTAGTGTTCTAGCATGAGGGACATGATACACAAAGAAACAAAGACAACAATGAAATTTCTAAAAACAGTGAAATTGCTATGGATGTAACTTTCAGGGAAATGAAAATCAGTTGTTTCTCAAAGTTTAAAGCTACTGTTACAAATTACTATTTTTTTTAAATTAAATCTTTGTTTTGTGTTCTCTGTCAACATAACCTCTTGCTGTCTGATCAAAACTTTGACTATTAGCACTGCACAAACCACAGGCTCACTGCAGTTCTCTCTAGATCACTAGTATGTGTGGGATAATAGTAGTACAATTAAGATTGCTGAGCCCCAAATAATTAGGTTTGACTCCTACAACTCAGTGTTAGTAAGAGATTATTTTAAGCTGTAATTTATACAGGCACTATCTGATAACACAGAGATTTCCTGATGCCCCATGGCAAATCATTAAATACTAAGTATATCAAGTACAAAAGTATTTATTTTGCTGCTTCACAGCATAAACATCCTCTCAAGACCCAAGACTACACTGGGACAGGCTGCCCAGAGAGGTTGTGGAGTCTCCTTCTCTGGAGACATTCAAGACTAATCTGGACACGTTCCTGTGTGACTTAATCTGGGCTGTCCTGCTCAGGTAGTGGTGCTGGACTAGATCATCTTTTGTGGTGCTGGACTAGATCATCTTTTGAGGTCCCTTCCAACTCCTGACATTCTGTGATTCTGTGAAGACCTCAGCATGATGAGGCAAGACTGTCTCTTAAGCAACTTAAGCAACTCTTAAGAGACTGCAGTGACCTACAAAACAGTTCAATTACACTGTGGTCAAGTGTACCAGAAAGGTGTGTTTTCAAGGGCCCAATTAAGATGACAAGATCAGACAGCTGAATGCATTAGACTACTCATATATACACCTTCTCCTGTTTGGAGCTTTCCATCAAACAAACAGAATCAATGGCCCATCACTTACTCAACTGAACGTGAGCCAAACAAGTTATAAGGGGAAAGAAGATGTCCATTTTGACCCCCGTTGCAGCCTATAAGCCTGTAAGATTATGATTTCCTAAGACAACAACCAGAAAATACAATAAAACCTGGGAAGAAAACATTGACTCAGGGGCTTACAGCTTGTTCCTGTGACATCCATTCTTTGGACAAGACTGGATAAACTGTTCTGCCTATGGCAATCCCCTTTAAAAGTTACTATCCTCACTTGCTCATTCCTGCTCCTGTTCATAATCTGTGACTTGGTTCCCAAAGAATTTACTACTACAATCAGCAAGACAGATTTTAATATCCCTGGTAGCTCAGATGACTAGGGATGGACCGAGGGCAGCAACTTGTTACTCTGGCTCTGTCACAATCACCTGACCAATGCATCTGGAGGTTCCAGCACTTTAGAAGGGTGACAACAGTCAACACAGGAATTAGTGGTTAAATATTTTTTCCCTTAGCAGTGTAGACATTTGTATAACAGAAGAATAAGAAGAAAGTTTTAAAAATATATTAACGTAAAACTAAATCAATCTAAACATATGTCAAAACAACAACAAAAAAAGAGACAACAACCAGAAAATGACCCTTTCTTACCCTCCAAGAAAGCCCTTCACACTTAAGAACTAGGTTATGTGCAAGCAATACATTCTAGAATTATTTAAGATAAGATGGATCAGCATAATAAAAAAAAAAATATTAGAACTCAGCCACAAACTCACAATTCCACGAGGTTTGGAAGCTTCTGTGCAAGGTTTTCTGGCTGAAAAAGAGTTAGAAATTTTTTAGGTTTCAAAACAAAAACCAGACACACACATATTGTGTACCCAACTCATTTTAATAACCATACTAAAGTATGTCAGCAGCTACTCACACCAAAAAATGGCAACAAAGAGCTTATGTACAATACCCTATTTCCACATCTCCACACGTTCTCCATCAGTGCAATCTGGGATATATCAAGGGTGAGCAATTCACTACTGAAACAGAACTAACAGAACTACAGCCTACAAGTAGGATATTAATGTGTCCTCAACCAAATGGCAGTCACAGTTCCAAGGCTGAAAAGATGGATTACCAAAACCTTATTTCTGAAAATATATTAAAGTAAATGAGTTAGTTGAAGCCAAGAGACTGCTAAGAAGCTGCAGCCTTGACAAACTTAAAGCAGAACAGGAACTATACAAGATGCTTTATTTTGTAATCCTTCTAAACTTGGAAGTGACCTACAAACTTTGGAAATTGATTAAACTATACACCAAACCAGAAGTGCTGAATGCATCAAACTAATTTCCATGTGTACATATTAACAAGCATACCATTTTCTAACTGCTAACCGATACCTAGCTGCAATTCTGTGTCTTGATGGCATTTGTAAGACAGATATATATCACAAAATCAGCTTCCTAAGTTGCAGATGTCATGTTGGCAACTGTACCCAAAATTATCATCAAGTTAAAGACAGTTTTATTGCTTAAGAAGTCTACTTCAAACATAGGTATGTTTTATTGAAAGTTTTTACAATACATATACATGCAGATACAAGTTAATTTTTAAAAGCAGCTCCATCACATGGTCAATTTCCTGCTAGATAAGATCCTAACCATTTTCACCACTGTACATTTGAAGGATATTACCTAAAATACTTAACTTTTTGTTTATGAGTTTATTATGAAGGACCAATCTGACTGGAAAAGAAGTGTCAAATATTCTAATGCAGCAAAGATGCCACATCCTAGATCAGAGTACAAAGATTAGTTTGTTTTCAACTATGAAGCAGCAAACGATGGCTCACGAAACGAACATGCTGATGTCAAGACCCAAGAAACAGGCTACCACTTATCGACTGTTGCCACCTACTGGGAAGTTTCTTACAGTACATTCAACTTTGCGGCACAAAATTTTATTTTGTATGAGGAAAGCTTAAGCTGGGAGAAAACAGAAAAAGGCTGTAACATGCTCAAGCTGAAAAAAATAAATTAACCAAGCTTTAATTTAGAAAACGAAGATGGTAGGTAAAAAAAAACCAAAACAAACTACCAATCAAAACGCCCTCAGTATCATCCTACACCCTTTATTAGAATAAAGATACCAAGCTGAATCACAAACTATTGTCACATTACACATGAAGTTTATACTATTATTCTTGCTCTAACCGTTCATGCTGTAAGAGAGCTAAGCCTAGGAGAGAGATAATTTTACAGTTTAGTAAGCCTGTATTAGAAATTCTGCTTATCTTCTTGAGTACCACAAAAAAAATGAGTCTGAGTCAAAGTTGCCCAACACAACATCCTACAATGAAATTAGGATTTTAAAAAAAGCTATTTATCATCCATCGATTGAGACATAAAACTAACTATGGTCTCTACTGGTGATATGACAACAATGATGACAAATGAGTCACCAATTTTGCCACCAGTTTTGTGACACTTGCCTCACCCTGACACTCACCTCACCCTGACACTCATTGGACACTTTTGAAGGAGTGAACCTGCTGATCTGTCTGAACAGGACAGCATTTTGTGTTCAAAGTTAAGTCAATTAACAACAATCGTTTTTGATATGGCTAAAGCAAGCTTCTGAAACTCCTTTTTCCTTTAAATAGCTGGGATAATAGGATAGCCAGAAGGTTAATCTTAGCGGTCCAACACTAAATGGGAACAAGTTGATGGTGGGATGTAGATGTGCTGTATAGCCTTTTGATCCATTCATTATGCCACAGCCCTCTATCATCTCCAATGCAGACAAAAATGAAATTATTCTTAGGTAGGTATGTTGAATCCTCTCAGAGTAACTATTTGAGATGTTTACATAGTAGTCATCTGTCAAGGACTGGAGTAGTTTTAGAAGAGCACAACACAAAAGCTGATTTGGTCAACATTTTTCAAAACTGAAGGAATGAACTGCCTTACTTCCAGTGAATATGGTATAGATTTAGTTTTGATGACTTCTAATAATCCATATACAATTTCATGTAGTTACTGAAGAGATAATGCTCATCATCCCAAGCCTGGAGAAGACATTAGAATTATTCTGACTGGATGACCCCATCAAACAAACAGTACATCTGTTCTTTCAAAAAGTCTCACAGTGAAAGGAATACAGATTTCTTCATTCACCTATTGGTTTTCAATTGTTCTCAGATGAGATTCTCCCTCCTAACCTGCCTCCTGTAACTAACTTACTACTACTTTAACAAAACTGAGTCACTAGTTGTCCTACCAGAGAGGAAAAAAATATTATTAAAATCCTGCTTTGTAAAAGCACTGATGACTTCTGCTCTCCCCCATCCCTCCTGGCTTTTTTGTCTTCTTTTTGCAAGCAGAATTAACCTAAATGGCTCAAGCTTCCCTCATAGGGCATGTCTGCTAAAAATCCCTTAATGCTGCTTTCCAGGTTCTTTTTCAGTTTACCTAGGTTGTTCATGGGTATGAAAACCCAGACTTAATCTTTGCCCCAGCTTATGCTTTAACAGTTATTCTGGGAAATATTCCCAATAATTAGTCCCTTCTTTTAATGGAGATTGTGAAACTTTCTATGTTCCAAAAAGACATCTGCTTTTTTTTGTAATGTGCTGCTGATTTGATCTATTCTGGTCCACTACAATTTCCAAGATCTATTCTGCTGAACAGATGCTCAATGAATTAGACCTAATTATGTTTCCCTAGTTCTTTACTATAATACTATGCACCTGACAAAGTCCACCAAGACATATTTTGACCCAGTCATCCTGACTATTTCATATAGTTGTCAAGTTATTTTGCTTAGGTATGACCTACATTTTAGTTTCCATTCTTTTATCCTAGGCCTCAATTACAATACTGACCAATACCGAGCACGAGATGCCACCCTCATTTGAGGGTTCTGTTGAAACCATGGGTAATTACTCTTATACCATCTTACATGTCTATTAACAATATTATCAAACATTGAGAGGAAAATGGAATATTTACTTGCAAGAATGTTTTGTTTTCTATTTTATAACTGCTTTTACAAAAGTAAAACCAGGCTCTAACACATATAAGCAGAAAAGTGATACGCAAAACTCTTGTTTCATCTTCTAAGCTGTACAAACTTTATGAATCTTACACCACTGAACAATCACTGAACTCCACAAATTCTCAAAGAAAAACTGTTTAGTCTTCAGTTCACTCTCAAAACCTGCTATGTAACCATGTAACATATCCTCCCATTGAGTTATTAAGTAAAAGACTTGCCCAAACATCAAAAGTGACAAAGTATTTCCCTATGGTACATGCAAACTTAGGTGACTCATTCAAGAGGAGGAAAAAGCATAAAACCTTCAGAATCATTCCAGCTTTTGGCCTGAGATATGAAACCTTTATTGAGTAATCCTGATGTATCACTGTCAAAGTTTTAAACAGCATTCCTTAACATGGAGTAGTGTACTTTGTCTAGGAAGCACTGAAAAACATAATTTTGATGACTTAAGTAGTCAGGCCCTTCAGCACCTCCACTCTAGGTATTATTTTGCCTATCATACCGCAGAAGACACCAAGAAAAAAAAAAGCCAAACCAGAAACAAACATGAATTACTTGGAGACTTCTGCCAATGGACAATTGCAACTTCTGACTCTATACACCAGCTCAGTGCATGCCTCAATTTTTGACTGGCAAACACTGAATTCTGAGGTCACAACATTCACTCAGGGTGAAAATATGTCCAGCTCAGGGAAAAGAAGATAACCAAAAAGCCTACAAAAGAAAACCCCCCAACCCTGAAATTAACTGTTTGTTCTCCTATTAACAGCAGCCCATGGACACACGCTTTTGTGGACACCTTAACAGCAAGCTTTGAATCAGACCCTGGGTAGACAATGCCTTTAACATAAGGCACGCACCAAGGTAAAAGTTGTTCAGCCCAATAAAGAGACAGAAACTAGAATTGCATAGGATCACCTATGTAGCTGACAGTAGAAAGGCCTGACTGCTGAAGTGAGCAATTAAAAAAAAAAATCCAAACAAAAAACCCAAACAACAAACCTCACAAGAAAACCCCCAGGTAATCATAAAATGTTATAAACTTTCATTTATTATACTCAACACAACCTATGCATGTTAAAAAAATAATACAACTTATATTTGAAAATAGATGACATCACTCAGGATCAGATTTCCTATTTTTTAAAAAACATTTTTCTGTTCCAAGAATAAGAATTTGTAAACATACAAACAGTAAACATTACAATAAAGAGGTTGTCGTACCAATGTGGTCAGGGAATTTCTTTTCATATACAGTCTCTCCAAGTACTGCAGCCCCTCATCTTTCAGTAACTCCAGAGGAAAGTGATGGAGATTTCGGTAATTTAAAAACAAGTTCTTGTGCCTTTCCAGCTTTGCCTCAGAGATTGTTTTACATAGTTCTGATGCCATGACTATTCCTGTTCCAAGCACGTCTAGTGCACTGCATCTTCTGAAAGCAGACCCATTTCTAGAATACAAAGAGGGAGGGAAAAATTATCAAGATGTATACTATATATTCTTTTGCAGAAAGTTATTTATTACATGGTTATTAATCTTAACAGACTTGTTCCAGTTACTACATAAATAAAATAGCCAGAACATCCACCCCATAAAATATGTTAGATGCAAGTCTTTGCCTACTTTCTATATTATGATTTAGTGTGTTTTCAGACTGGCAATAACAAGATCTTAAATGTATACAACACTTCTTTTGCAATCCACTTTCCATGGACAGTTCAGATAATTTTGTCAAAGTTGCCAACACAAGAAAAAAAAACCCACCAAAAAAACCCAGAAAAAAAACAAACCTCTTCCTACTATCCATTGCAACACTAAGTGTGCTAAAAGAAGAATCCACAAGTAAGGAAAATGCACAATTTTTAGAGGACTTCATATCTTCAGATGACTAAAATGCCTTCACATAGCTTTTAAGCCATAATGACCAAACACAGTGAGTTTGTTAAGCTTTCCCATAGTAAAGTATTTCTTTTCTTAGAGTCCCATACTACTAACTTAGATGTATTATCCTTCACACTTTTTCCAGTCTTGGATTATCCCAAATTCAAGCCATGCTAAGATCAATTCTGCAAGCAAATTATTAACCTGCTGAGAATCTTATGTAAGACTATAAAACATCAGTCCAATTTGGTTAAACAGTATTCGTATGTAACAGTTGACTTCCTGAGCTATCTTAATGACAGGGTACACACACACTGCTGGACCTGGGCAACAGCAACACTAGAGCTTCCTCAGTTCAACAGATAAAGGAAATTAAACAACAATTCCAAGCTCAGTGTTAATATAATACAAGGAAAAGCATCAGAATCATTAACATGCACAGTCTCAGAGTTTTTAAGTACTAACTATTACAATACAAGAAATCATTAGGGAAAACTCAACTCTTCCTTGAAACAATTTTTAAAATGTGAAGCTATTAAATCACAAGACTCATACATAAATATCCAACAGCCTTCCAATTTGTCCAGAGATGCTTTTCAAATGTTCTGCACTTGTGGGCTTCTCTTCAGACCTGGGACTTCATATAGCAGCCGGAGCACATTTAGCCATGGCATACACGAATACAGAGACATGCAAGTTCACCAATACAAAGTCCACTCATAACCCACTGTATTTTGGCTCTTACTTCAAAGAAAAACCCTCCTACTCCCGTACAACGCCAGCCAAACTTTTCCTCTCTAAATATTCTTCCAGAGACGAGACACAGGACTACCAAAAAGGAACAGCACAACTGCGATCTTTAAGGAAAAGAAGAAGGGATGATGAGGACAGGTTTACTCGGCGATGATGGGGAGGGGGCAGGTCATTCAGGAGAGGATGGAGAAGCCAGAAGTAAGCCCGCACTGACCACACGACCGGGACAGGAGGCTGGGGGGACCCTCAGACCTGGACCCGCCTCCAGCCAGGTGGCACCGCTTTGGAGGAGAGAGCGCAGATCTAAACTCGGAGAAGCCGCTGGGAACAAGAGAACGAGGTGGAGCTGCACAGAGACACCCCGCTCGGTGTGCCCAGGGCCCTAAAAGCTGCGGGAGGCCGGTCTGTGGGTATAGGGGAACCGGCCTGTCCCGGCTGCGCGGGTGTATCCGTGCGGGCCGCCACAGAGACTGAAGGCGGAGGCTTCTAAGGGCTGAGAAGGCGGCGGGAGGCCGCCCAACAGCTGAAGCGGGGACCGAAGGGTGACAAGGAAGGGGCCTCGGGCAATGGAAGGCCTGGAGGGACGGGCGGACAGGCAGGCAGCAGAGCAATGG
>VXBZ01009404.1:135906-178402 GCA_013399135.1 Heliornis fulica
CCTCTCTGCTGTCAGCCAATGGGAGGGCGCCCCACCTCAGCGCCTCGCCCGCCTCTTGCTGTGGAAATTGTGTTTTCCTGCCCAGTGGGCCAGCATATAGGAGCCGTCCCACGAGTGTACGCGCTCCCTGGTGTAAACAACAGTCATCCCTGCTTAGCGTTTTTTGAAGCACAATGTCATTTGCAGAAAAAAGTTGTGGTGGTTAGAGACCGTCTTCCCCGCCTAATTTTGGTGCAACTAACACTATTTTCTGTCTCTTTGATAAGAACAGACTCGGGACCCTTGAGCAATCCCAACCACATCCTGGCCATCATGACCACTCTTACCCAGATACCTGTGCATACCTGTTAAACTGGTAAAGGAATTACAGAGGTTCTGTTTAACAACGCACACTCTGATTTTGATTTTACAGGTATTCACATATACTGAGGTAACCCAATACATAAATCCTACCTTGGAGAAGCTCTTGTGTTATATCAGTAGTCTAATGACAGCAAATTCCCTCATAGTCTGAATATTTAATATTATTGGGTATTAAAAGTGCTTCTTTGATGAAGATCAGCCCTACCTGATGCCTAAAAAAGGAATCCCAGCTGCAGATATCCTTTATAGTTCCCACAGACTAATTACCATAAACTTGTCTTAACAAGATTCCCATAGCAGGTCTGCAAGGGAACGAAGAAGCTGAATGATGAAGATGTATACCTTGCAGAAGGCATTTTTCTCTCTTATAAATTCACAGAACTTTCACTTGAAGCAAAGCAATGTGCAGAAAAAGCTTAAGATTTGTTGTTTGTTTTTTTTTCTTGAAGACTCATCTGTCTCTTTCTAAAAACAGTTCTAAATAAAGAGTAGCAATCCTTAATTGCTCATTTGTCATTTTACTACACTTGAAAGGCAAGAATTGATTTTGACAAGTATGCTTGCTCAGTCTTACTTGCTGTTTGCAGTTTTTATGCAGTTGTTTTGGTTTTTTTTCAGATAAATAGATTGGATTTGTTGAAATAATTTGAGATTAAATAATTTACCCTTCAAAGTTCAAGATCCTCCATATTTATTGTACCATACAACCCATGTTATTTCTTACTGTGGTTGATAGTACTTGTCTGTTTTTTGCAGCTGCATGCTACTCCAGGAAGTGGCTTGCTTGTATACCACCACGGTTTTAAAAACAGCAATTACATTATTCATCTTAGTGGTGCTTCGGTCCCACATGATAAATAGCTGAGAAATCAGAAGTTAAACATACTTCAGATCAAAGTAGAAGCTGAATATGGTCCCAATTCAACACATTCCATAGAGGGAGTTCAATGATATATCAAACCAAGTGTTCTCTGGGATATTAAGTCATTGATCAGGACAGAAATGGTGTTCTTGTCTTCCATTAAAGTACAGACAGGAAAGATGAAGCTTTTTTTTTTGAGAGAGAGACTTGCTCTTAACAGAGCAAGGATACTTAATGTGTTTCTTTATACATAAGAAGTAATACATTTGGTTTTTTGGTTGGGGATTTTTTTGAGACAGAAATAGGGAGAAAATAAGATTACTGGACTCTGGTATTTTTGAAAGCAAAATTTTGTCCATTTCTTCTTTTCTGCTCACATCTACCAAGGGGCCAAAGAGATCAGAGCAATGCTTTTTGGTTCTGCTTTCTCACAAAGCAAATTCAGCTCTCAGGGTGTACCTTCAGTCATTAAAAATATGCTATATATGTGGATTCAATATAAACTGCAGGAGTAGCACTGAAACTATTAAATATGTTAATAATATACATAAAATACTCGGGCTGTCAGTATTTCAGTAGGGAGTTTTAAAACTGAGGATTTGAAAGAGTCTTTTTTAATCCCTCTTTTGTTTTCTGAGTGAGAGGGTTCCTCCTAGCAGTATTTAAAATGTCTTCACCCTACTGATAATAATGTAAATGATTCCCTCCAGACTGTTTTTCAATTGGCAGAAGAGTCTGTAGAATGAGATGAGCTGTTCCTTATCGAGACAAACATACTCACCCACCTCAACTATATTACATTTTTCTTTCTTGTTCATATTTCTTTCAGGTTCATACTAGCTATATAGAGGTAAGTGCCAGTTAGCTCATAGCTTTATGATATCCACAAGAATTTCTATGGGATTTAAGTGATCACACATCACTTTATCTTGTGTGGTTCCTCCCGAATCAGTCACTCAGGCTTCTCTCTTTATTGTCTTGCATAGTGTGCAATCATCACATCCATTCATTCTCTGATTTTTTTTTTCTTGACTGATGCTATCACAGTCTCCCAGGTTTGTGTCATCAGATTCTGTACAGTCCTTCTAAAAAATACTGCTCTCTCAGATCTGAAAGCTGATCTTTGAAGCTCTGATCCTACACAGCACAGGTGTACAGTCTTGTCTGTGTAGTCACAAGGCTAAATATGATGAACAGTGCATGGGGCACTGGAATCTGATCTTCCATTAAGGAGAGTGCTTGCCTTATGGTTGCCAAATCGTTCCCATCTAACAAGTAAGACTGGTGGGATACCCTTTTCTAGGTAGATTTTTACTGTTGCTTTACTGTTGTTTAATTCTTAATTTTGTGCATGTGAGAACAAAGAACAGAGGGGCCTGAAATTTACATCTTGTTCAACATGGCTGATTTTATCTGTGCCTACATAAGTAAATTAATAAAACTTGTTTTGTAGTGCAACTTTGAAGAAGTGGATCTGTTTCAGTAGTCTGCAGTTGCCAGTCCCTTGAAGACCTACCTTCATTAGTTAGTTTACTGGAACAGATCCAATAACTAGAACAAATGGGCACAGCTCCACCCATGATCCCTTGATTGTGTTAAACCTATGCAAGCCTGATAAATGTAGTGTGAATAAAAAAGAGATGATGATACATTATCAGATTTATTAGACAAGGTTGTGGGATTAACAACTTTGGGAAGATGCAGTTGGAAATGTATAGTATTTGTATAGTAAATCTTTATGCAACCATTTTCTTTTGTTTTTCCAAAAGAAACATGAAGAAAAATTTTTAATTGAGGTTTTTATGACAAGATTCTTAGCTCTCAGTTTCACAGAACTAGGAAATCCAAAATGTGTTGCAGAGTTTTTGAATATAAGTTCTGAATACTCTGATGTTCAGCCTTCCTAATAATCCTGGGTAAGTCTTCTTCAAACAGTACTGTGGATAGCACTTATATTGAATCATGTGCATTAAAGTAGACATTGTAAATTTGGGTTATGATCAAAATATTCCCTGAGCATCTAAAGGCCAGCTTTTATCAACAGAAAACTTTAATGTGACTGCTGTATGACAGGAAAAGATTTTCTCCTTTAAGGTTGAATAATTAGCANACTGCCTGATACATCTGCCAGGTCTCACAGCAAGTGGACCTCTTTTCCAGGCTCAGAAAGGAGAAGCAGCTGCTTAACACCTGGTGGTCTAGAAGCACAGCCTTACACATCAGGTTTCCAGTATGGTGGCTCAATGGTTTATGCTGTCCTTTTGTCTTCTGCTCGTCCCTAGAAAATGTATGCTGCCTAGAATTTTGAAAGTTCTCATGCAGTCAAGTACACAGTTGCATTTTTCTGCTTGCAGACACTGAAGGTGCCTTTTTCCTTCATCTGTAATGACTACTGACATATTTTTCATCTAATGAGAGCTAAGGGCCTTGTGACAACACCAGATTTTCCAAACTGAGACTCAAAGAAGCATACTTTCCTACTTACTGGAAAGACAATATGCTATTGTGAGATTGTCCCTGCTTGGAGCTTTTTCAGTTTGCATTCTTCCATCTAGAATTTCAGATGCACTTATTCTACTTACCCTTGTTTTCACTTTACAGTGTCTTACATAATGCTTTTTCAGTATTAATATAACCCAGTTTTAATACACGTAATGCTACAAGATCTCAGTTGGTATAATTTCAAGAATTTGGGCTCTCTTATTTCCATGGAAGGATTTTTGTGCATTACACATACATTTATTAATCTGTCTCCCAAGTCAGGAAGAAATAAACTCACAAACATGTTAATTTTTTACTGATGGAGAAAGAATCCATTTTCCAGAAAGTCCTGGCTCTTCATAGGAGGTCTTCAATAACTTGCAGTTAGCAATTTTGGTGTAGTGACAAAGCTGTCTTATTTAAGTGGAATAAAGTTACAGTGACTCATCACAGTCCTGCTAACTTTGATTCCATAAACCTTTTATTTAGAACTCTCCTTTTGCAGCAGTACCAAAAACTGGAAGGCAGATGGAGCTCCTGCATGCAAAGAGCCAACATATCAGTGTTTAACGTTCAGACATAAGCCACATTTGTCTTAAGTCTTTATTCTCAGTTGATTTGTTATTGTATTTCTTAAACTTAACTGAGTCATTTTTCAAAGGCACAGTAACACTAAAAAGAAAGTTACTAGTACTGCCTCATATGGTTCAAATTAGCATTTCTCAAAATAGAAGCTTTTAAAATAGTCTGTTGCTAATTTGCACTTAACTAATTTTTTTGAGGGAAATTTCCTGGTAATCAATTGATTATGTTGTGTAAGAAGCAGTGAAAAGTATTAGCATTTTGGGCAACCTACAATTTGAGCAGGACCCTAACACAGAAAAAATAAGCAGTAGATTTTGGCCCCGAGCATGCAGTCTCTGCTCATTCTAAAGTCCCACTGATCTAATTAATCTCAATTGGAAAAAGAACAATGCCTCACTGACTGACCCAGAAACAAAATTCCTCTGTTAATGCACTAATCAAATATAACAATAGGCAGAATCAACATTTCTGCCTCTGCTCTGTGGGGAAATCTCAATATGGGGTCACCCATGGGTAACAAATCAGTCCACTCTCCAAGGCTTACTCAGTTTTTCATCCTTTTTTAATGACTGCTAAAAGTGCACATAGCTGATATGAAGGTATTTTTGTGTTGCCTCTTGTTAAACAGATAATTGCTTTCAAATTAATTTCAATTAGTATTTTTAAACTAGTATTTTTAAACTTACCAACGTTGCTGTAATGAATAAAGTTTTGTTTCTCTTTTGGAATTCACTTTATGAAACTCCTGAAACTTGACTGATTTGGTTCAATTCAAGCCACTTCGAGTATGATCTACAGTTTTGCTTCCCTTTAAACCAAGAAAGTAGTAAATCAAGCAGCAAATTTAGGCAGCTCATGGATCTTTATTATGTTCAGGCTACAAATGGCATGAAACGTTCTTTGGTCTATTTTTATATGACCTCAACAATATTATTTTTTACTAGCACTCTCTGCTGTCATTGAAGCTGTATGGTGGTTATTTCTCCATCTTTCTGCCTGGCCCAAGATCTTTTCATCTTCACTGCACTTTAGTTCAACCCACAGATTTCCTGAGTTTACAATAATATACAAAGATTTCTAATGATTCATTGGATCTAATCAGATTCAAAGGTTATACATTCACATGAAAACAGTGGGATTAAGATTATTCCAAAGCTATTCCTACTTGCAGGTACAAACTTGCTCCAAGTCTTTAGTCTGATATTAACTATTGAATTCTATTGTGATTTTTCTCTTAGACATTTAGTTTTTTCAGGGAGTAGTCCCATTCTTTATGTTTTTCAGAGCAAAGTCAACATTTCTCAGAAAGACTATATGGTCAGTAAAGCTTCATTGTTCCCATAAATTTACTTCAAAACTTGAATAACATTAAATCCTTATACTCTTATCCACAATTCCATACTTTTAGTATGTGGAAGCTTGAAATGAAAATGTGCTGCACTTGTATATTAGTTGCACATAATAAAATAACATGTTTCCATATATTTATGAGATGTTTGTATTATGGAAAGGCTCCAAGTGAAGTGCCAAATAGCTTGGTTGTGTAAGTGACCGTTTTTGTCATTTTATTCTGCCATTCATATCAGGACAGTGTTAACTCTGTGGCTTGTTACATTATGATAGAAATGAAGCAGGTGGTGAGCTATTTTTCATTTCAAGTGAATATAAATAGTGAAGGGGGGAATTGTGCTGTATACTCAGCTCTTTGATTTACGCAGGCATATTGTGGAACCTGTTACAGTGAAGTCAGATATAGAAATCTTGAGTTCCTGAGACCAGTGGGAGATTTGCTTTTAGAAAACTTGCAGGCTTTCTCCTTTCATGTAAACTGTCCATCTAGTTACAGCTGGGATCTGACCCTTCTTTTTATTAAACATGGTAGGAATGCCTTAAATACATGTTTGGATATTCCACATGTTACGGAGCCCCTCAGCAGACTGCTTCCTGCAGAATTTTTAGTTTTCAAAAGCAAACCAGAAAAGTCAATAACTGTTTTCTTGTTTTGCTCAGTGTATTCTCTTGGGATTTTTTTTTAATGTGAGTTCCTGAGCACTTCGTTACTGATTAGTCTAACAATCAAAATTTGTTTTAAAACAGGTAACAAAAGTCAAGGCATAATTAAGCTTAACAAGATGCTTAAGCAGTGGTCAGTAACAGTCCTGCAGAAATGACTGCTTAGCAGAGATACTTTTTTGAGTCCTTACCTCCTTCCTGGTTTTGTCACATCTGTAATACAACATAGATAAATACCTTTCCAGATTATGTAACTGTGGCATTATACTACCTACATTTTCCATCAAGGAAAATGATCCCATTTTCCTTGATGGAAGGAGTGTTTAGGAAAATATGTCATTGTGTCTGGCACCAGCTCTGCTCCTATGGAACTATTCCAGCCCATGTGTCTGTAAGCAGGTTAACATGCTCTCTCTGACAGAAGGAGCTAACTTACCCTCCATTCAGAATCAGAAATGGAGACTCAGAGTAACTTCCACCGCATCTAATGAGACCCTCACACTAAAATAATTTTTCATTTTTCACCAGTGACATCAGAAGAAAATCACGTGCCTTTTATTCTCTTCCATGTATTAATACCCCATAATTCTGGGACAGTGAAGTAATTAGGTCTATTAAACCCTATTAGTGGCCTAATGCTTTTAGCATTGAAGTCACGCTTAATGAATTCAGGTTTCTTAAATACAAACTGATATACTTAGAACAGCTATCCTCTAGTGAGAGATTGCACCTTCATAATGGCAATCCCTAGACACAAATTAGAGGTACCCCTTCCAATACAGATCACCACAGAAGCACAGCTGCAACTTTATATTAATCCTTAAATTAATACTTGTTTCTTTCATAAAATAGAAGTCAGACAAAAGTTGGTTCTGCTCTGAGCAGAGGGTTGGGCCAGTTGACCTCCTGAGTTCCCTCGTGGGGATAGTGCTTTTGCTACTATTTGCTATTATAACAAATCTGGACATTCTTAACACGCTGCTACTGGGGGGTGGGGGTGAACCTATGAGTTATTATGTTACATTTAATTTTGTTTAGATTTTTAACAACATTGTACTTCTGAGACCAAGGGAAAAGAAATTATGCCAGAACTGGTTTGTCTGTTTTATACATTTTTAAAAATAGGCATTTGCTGCATATATCCCATCCTTAGAAATGACTAGTAAGTAATGTCAATCCTGACCTTCCCTGATTTTACTTTGGCATAAAACATGACAGATATTTTAATATGTACATTTTTAACAGTGTACAGAAAAACACAGGGAAGGGTGGAAGAGTTAGAAAATGAAGAATAACGTAGTCTCTAAATGAATTTAGCCATAACTGAGATTAGAAATTCAATACAGTGAAAGTAATGTTTTCCCTTGTATCATAATTTTGGCCTGAATAACTACTATTGCCTACTACTGTAGCTATTCCACATGCTAAAGATACCAACTCAGGTAACATATTGGTAATACCTAGTTTAATACCAGCTCAGAGAGACAGTGCTACCTATTTCACTTAGGCAGATTGCTTCATCTTTTCCTGGGTGGACAGTTTAGTTTGAGTGAAAGCAGTTGTAGGTGAACTCCTGCCTATCTCTGGAGAAGTGTGTTCCCACCACAATTTAAAGTGACTGCCTTGGAGTGACTATAGGAGACTTCTCAGCTAAAGCTCTGTACTTTTTAAAAACAAGATTGTTACAGCATTGCTTATGCAAAGAATGCACATAGCTCAGACAAAACCTGTTTTGGTTTCGATTTAGTTGTTTTATTGTATATCCATTATATTCAAACAACTATGATTTTTTTGTTTTGTTTTAATTTGAAATTATTCCTTTATTCTATCTTGAGAGAACCAGTGTGACAAGAAATAGATCGGTCTGGATTTGGAAAATAGGTGCATAAATCAGTCTAAATAGTCCCAATATACCCTTCAATAAGTGGAGAGAGAGGACAGTAGTAACAGGTTCTGATATTATGAAATGGAGAAGCATATTTATATGGAAGATTTATGTGGTACAGTATGCCAGCATTCAACAGCATACGTCAAGTCTGTATGTGTTGATGACAGGGTAAGTCTTATTTTGCTGTAGAGTGTGCTCAGCTCTCCATGACTTGGCCATACCAGATGCAGAGAAAACTCTGTCAGTGATGCAAATAATTTTTTTCTACTTTCATTTGCAGGTGTTCCCTCCCTGACCTCTTCACCACACAAACATGGTTTTCAAAGCAATGCAGGGTGAATTGCAACTCCTTTGTGTTTGAAAAACATCCAGTCATTTTCCTTCTGTTCCTTAGGGGAAAGACTGTACTGAAGTAACATGAAACAACTACTAAAGATACTTTTCCTTGCTGAAAGACAAAGTAGCAGCACAAATTATGGAAAGATAAGAGCAAAAAAGTAAAAGAGCAAAGTTAAGCAGATAAAAGCATCACAACATAAGTGCTCAGATGAGTCCCAGTGTTCTGATGTCTACTGCTGTCATAAAGTGTTTCAGTTTTTATCACACGTTGAGTCAAAAAACCCGAGATGTAGCATGTAAAAGGGAATATCCTTGCTCAGTAAGGGTATAGGTTTGCCACGATACACAGCACTACTCAGGCAGAAGAACCATCTTTCAGAGAACTAGCAATGAGCACTTCTAAGACTTTGTTAAATGATTTTCTGAGCACAAAGTTACCAGATGGGACTATAGATACAAGTAACATGAACAGCTACTTTGTGACAGGTCATAAAATAATAAGGCTTAGTTTTTTTGTGACAGCAAACTAACCATAAGTTTGAGTAAATTGCTGGATAACTTCACTGCATCTGAAAAACATTGATCTCAGGGGCACCACCATCAATTTTTCCCATCTTAACTAGTGTCTGTTTAGGATACTTATACAACTAGACTTTTTTTTCCTTTTTTTTTTTTTTTAACTTTTCTTGGTGCTCTCCGGTTTTATCTTACCACCTTAAATTCTCTCTGTGGCACTCTCTCAGCAATATGCAGATATAGCAAGAAAAATACTTCAACACTACTCAAAAGCTGGTAGTATTTCCCTATGCTTTTATATAAAGCTAGAATAGGGGAAGTAATGTCTCATTTTACTGAGCACTGGTAAAAAATGAAGTTCACCTTCATCTGCAGAACTCTACAATTTGCTTCATAGTACTGCATTCCACATTATAGCTTTAAGTGCCATAGTATGAAACATCCAGGGGCTTGTACAGAATCTTGTCTCTGGAAGTTCTATAAGAGCAAACTTCAGTGAATGTTGGTGCAAGGAAAAAACTATTCTTATTTAGTAGGAATTTGTATCAAGGAAGAACAAAGGTAAAATAGGGATTTTGCAGAACCCAGTAAATTATTTTAAAACATTTCCAGTACATTTGCTCCAGACAGAGGGTCACTTTACTACATTCACTTGCTTTGTCCAGTTCATGCAGAAAAGTTAAATACAGTGTATGGGGAGAAGACACTATTTCCACAGAATTATTTATGCTCAGTATTTCATTAGTTTGTAAAAGTGCTGGTAGCAAAGTAGTTTCATGCATATTTTAAAAGGCTATTTCAAATGTTGAGAGACACGAGTGTCATGAAATATTTGTGGATGGCTAGTTTATACAATGAAAAATAAATGGGAAGGGAAATAAAACCCCTTTCCAGCAGTATTTGACTTTTCCAACCCATGTGATGGACATAAGCAAAATTCTAACTTTTTTTTTTATGACACTGAGCCACAATCTCCACTGTTTTCAGATTCCTTGAAACTTGCTTTCTTTCCCATCACTCAATAAAGAGGTAAGTTCTCTTCAAAAGGTTTAGATATTAAGTCAGTGAAATTACTTAAGTAGAAACATCCAGTAGCCACAAAAGCTAACTTTCTATCATATTTAAGTTTACGTTAATCCTACCAGTATTTTAGCCAAAAACCCCATTTTATTTCCCTTGTGTTTTTCTGTGTATATGCCTCATCTTCACCTAGCAGTTAGGTTATTAGTAGTTTTGCTTTCTTGCTTCAAGAATTTAGGAATAAACCATGGCAATGTTTTCTAAGCAGAAAATTTTCAATTTTTGCTGAGCTTTGCAGCAGGAAAAAGATTTTTGATTGTATAATAGAGGCTTGATTCAGCCTGAAACTCATGGTGAGTGGTCTGACAGTCCTGTACAGCTCTAGCTATTGGCACCCACACAAACCTTAGGTGTAGGGCTTGGGTACAAGTCCTCCTCTGTGTCTAATCCTCCTGGAGAAGCAGAAAAGAACCCATATATAGGCAGTGTGGTGATCACAGTTTGGGCTCCAAGCTAACATATCAATATAGATAAACCCTGGGTTAGAACTGTAGCACTGCTGGGACTGCACAGCTACACTGAATCTCCAGTGAGGGAACAGTAATAAACATCTTAGAATGGTATACAATCCAAAGTCAAATTCACCAGTGCAACAGGGGTTAGCAATATTTGAGGACTGCAATACCATATAAATTCTAGCTACCACTTATTAGTCAGCTCTTTTCCCAGCAATCTGCAATTGTACATGTAAATTGTCCACTTGAGATTAAGTACATTAATTTCCTGGAGCTATTTACAAATCTCAGAGACCACAGGGAGAACTTCCTTAAAAGGGTAAGAAAAAGCCACTGCTCTTACTGCAGCCAGAAAACTTCTACAGTCCTTCTGTTGCTGGGTTAATTGAAGAAAGATGGAGAAAATATTAAAAAATGTTTTGGACACAAGTTCGATGAAACATCTTTCCAGAGGAGAGAACTTTATGCAAATACTTTTACTGTTGATTCCAAAAGACAGACAGGTGTAGATAAAAGGAATGTCCTGACTTTCTAAATAAACATTTCTGATGAGAGGGGACCTGGCAGATAATCCAGCTGTCAGAACAGTAGGAGCTTATGAAATTTTAACTAAATTACACCAAAACCATATTATTAGTGCACATTTAGGTAGATCTGTTGGTAACTTCACCCACACAAAATTTCAGCTCATTTCAAAGAAGTTCTAGTGCTTAACATGCTTAACAGTGGCTGTCTGGTCTGCAGGCAAGAAGGACATAGATGTCCATTCTGAGGTCACTTATCAAGGTTCTTGGTTTGTCACTATGACTTTTTATTAGTCTTCCTTATTACTCCAAAGACATACCAGAAATAATCATCTTCCCTGAGCCTTTAGACTACAAGTACATTTTTTTCCCAGTTCCAAGTTTTGCAGGCTGTATTCCAGCAACTGCTCATACTGGTTTAGATGCTATTTTGTCATTTTCTCATTAGAACCCTTCTGGATGCACAACTGATTTGGAGAGCAAAGTCAATGACTTACAATCTTGTAGTTACTTTCTAACATGATGGCCTGCAAAATGAGGATAACCTGATGCAGCCTAGTCCTACCAGGGTGGACAGTGTCAGTCAGACTTTTAAAATAACACTTCACCCCAGCACTGAAAAATATTCGAGACATTTGCCTTTTGTTTATAGCCCTTTCCATAAATGATATTAATCTGAAGTAGCTTGGGAGGCAGCGAGCACTTCAGTGTAAACCATCAAAGGGTGATACCAGAAACAGAGCTGCACACAGGCAGCCTTGTTTGGAATTGTTTCCCTCTGCTTTTCAATGCTTGAGCTCCTTCCAGACTGTGTTCTTTAAAGAGCATTCAGATACAGAGCGTGCACAACACAGCAGGCAGCATCAGAGAGATGTTTCTTTAATTCTGCTGTTCTTCCTCACATTGCAGTTATCACAGTTCAGTACAAGGATAATTGTACTGAATCTCAACAGCATGGGACCACGTTCTCTAGTTGTTTGGAACCAGTTCTATTTGCTAAACCTTCCCAATTTATATTTCACATTTACATATGTCATCCCTTGTGCTACACAAAACACATTAGTACTGTCCTTACAATTTATTCTAGAAATTATGATGCAATTTTATGGCACTTTTGATATGACAACATAAAAATGTTTCATAAACATTACTATGCCTCATTAAGCCTGCAGGTTTTTTTAAACTCATTTGAGAGATGATTAAACTGGGATTTTGAACACTCATGTAATTTGCCTGAAAGTACTCATAATAAGTAAGCAAACATTTGGGAATAGAACCCAAATTCTTGATCGCACTTCTGTCTAGAAATATCATTGTATAACACTGGTCTGAGGCAATCATCAGAAGTTTAACATGGATCTTGTTTGATGCCATTGGTTCATTTTCAACATTTAATCTCTAACATCACAATTCAAGCATGACAAATATACATTCTCTTTTATCAGAACCAGCTAAAATTAATTGCTTGCCATTCAAAAAAAGAAGTATATAAATCAACAAGAGGATAATGTTTTTATAGGAAGTGCTTCTGTCATCTACAAATCAACACAGCTCATTGGTTTTGACCCTATGGCAGCTTCTTTTTGTGAATATATCTTGCACATTCACTTAATAAAATATTATCCCTGTCTTCAAGTCCTGTATTTACATTCACAATTCAATTCTATGACCATTTATCTGAAAAAAAAAAAGCTAATAAGATCATTTTAGCACAGACTAACCATCTATCACTAGGATTTTAGTTCAGAGATGTTCAATGTCCATATCAGTCAAACTGAATTCAATTTAGACATCTAACTCCCTCAGGCCTGGTTGGAAAATGTCAGCCTAAAATAGCATGTGCTGGAGTACAACAAACTAGAAGGGCATTTCTGATGTATATATTTGTATGTACAAACAAATGTCACAGAGTATATCAGAATACCAACTATCCCCTTTTTCAAAGGGCTAAACTGACATTCAGCAAATTAAGGTTACTATGAATTCCTTCTACTTCCAAGCACCTGAGAAGAAGCTCCTTAACTTCACCAGGTAATGACCAGTGATCACAGGAAGGTTTAAAATAGCTACCACTGAGGTACCAGTTACAGACAGGCCCAAACACCACGGGTTTAGAAAGTGAGCTAATGCTCTAAACAAGACTATATATATTGGGTGACTTAGGAGACAAGAAAATAATGCTACTCAGTAACATGAATCAGAAAGCAGTAGCAGTTCGAGTATTTGCTTTTGAACAAATGCAAAGACCAAGTTCAATGCTTCTTAGCTTCATTTTAAGTTAGAAAAAGAGGATCTCTGATGTACACACATAAATAATTTCTTTGTGTTTGTAATTCAACAAATGAAGCGCAGAAATTACACACACCCTATTTGCCCTAAACCTTCCCTGGAAACAGCTGAAAAGCTTGACTAAAGTGTGCTCAAAGGTAAATAAGCATTTAACATACTAGAGAAAACATATCCACAATTTTGAGGGCACAGAGATAGCACAGCAGAAAAGAAAATTCCTGAGGCATCCTCTCTGATGGGTCAGTTGTCAAGTGAAAGCCTAAAGTATTTATATGGGAAATTTCTCTGATTCTTTCACTTAACAGACAGAAATCAATAACTGCTTTTTCATCCTGAGCTCGTTTTAAAGAAGCATTACAGAGATATTCTAGTAGGAAAAAAAATAATTCTGCATAATCACCTTGATCTAATGAAATAATTCAATAATCAGAAATTCTTAAATAATTCTTAATGTGTTCCTCAGACTTTTTAGTTATAGTTTTATTATTAAATGCTAAACCTGTGGACTTTTTGAAGTGGACTTATTTTGTGGACCCATTGAAATAGATAATTTATACCATATATAGAAGAACAGTGAATTCCTTTATCTTTCACTGTTACAGAAAGTTACAACATGCTTCAGATTCCAAGTAAAGCTGGATGTAAACATTTGAATTAACACTTCAAGTGTAAATTTACAGTTCAATTAAAATAAAAATAAAACAAAAATAAATTTAGAAGCTAGATTTGCATGTTTGTTTAAAAATGTATTTGGAGAAAACCTTAGCATTAAAGATATATCTTAATTGGTAATGCATACATTTTTACAGAATTCAAGAAACTCCATTTAGCATTTTTTTGGGTAGCTAGAAAACACTTTCAGAATTCTTTCAAGGAAACTGAAGGTAATATGGAAAATAATACTGACCTAATTGTTCCTGGCTGTTTCTTACAGCCTCAAAAAACCCCAAACAAACGTAAAACAACCCACAAAGATCATTACAACATTATGCTCATCTTTGCTTGTTAACATATTTCACCAATAGCAATGAGTATCTATAGAATGAGGGGTTTGCTACAGTATTTCCATATAATACTATACTTTTGTACTCATCTTACCAAGAATAGTAATAAAGGAAAAATAGTAATAAAGGAAAAATAGTAAAAAAAAAAGAAGTAGGTAATACTGTGGGCTTCTTCCTTCCACCAAATTAAACTGCACAGCTAATACTGATATCAGGTTATGATTGCTAAAAAATTTATTTGCAGGGCCTCAATCCTAGTTTGCTCAATCTGATGTGCTAATGAACGTAGAAGGCAGTGGGTTACTTCAGGCTTGCTGTACTATTGCCATGCACAAGAGGAGATGCTTGAATATATTGCACAGATGCTCAGTGTCCCAGGAGAGCACTTCAAGTGCAAAATTTTCACAACTACACATTTGCTTTGTTAGCCAATTTACTTCCTTTTTTCTTACTGATAGAATGTGGCTAAATGAAACTATTTTGAAAATATTAGCACAGTGAGTCAGCCAGCCTTACAGGCAAGAACTTTGACAAATACATTTGGATTACAGTTGAGAGTAATTACTACAGTACCAAAATAAAACTCACAGAAGCCAATGGCAAGCTGTCTGCTCTGTTCAGAAGACTGTGGATGAGCCAGTTTGCAAAAGCAAGTTGGCAGAAACACAGGAAACTATTACCTTAGTTAAATTCCAGAAAGTAAACTTTTAATTGTTACTTCTTTTATGTATTCCCCTGTGTTAAAGAAATTCAGGTGGCAATACCTAATGTTATCATGCAAATATAGTTTAAGTATTTGTGTCTTATTTTAACTAAGAACATTTCAAGATTAAGCCACATACAGAGAAGTTTTGGGTTTTGTTACAATTTGAATTTATTATCATCTTATTTTGTAATAAAAATTGAAGTTAATTAGCTCATGAAGAGTTGGTAATTTTTTTCCTCTCTTCTCTGACCACCAGTTCTTAAGTGTTTTGGTCACTGTTTCTCTTGCAGTAGCAACTTGCTGCTGAAAGAAGGGCCAGGAATTAGAATGACTACATCCAGGGATCTTAGCCCAGGAGTAACCAAGACAGAGGGGCGCCTGGAAGAGACAGAATGGATAAGAGGGCACACAAATACAGCACTCATGAAACTTAAGCAGGTACAACCATGAGCTCACGAGTTGGCAGTTCTAAAGGTGCTTTTCAGATAGGCAGTTTATACCCTGGCAGATCTTATTCTGGCTGACCCGCTGTAATGAACCAGGGTTCTTCATCTCAGTAACAGGAACTTGGCTCATCCAAATCATCTGCAGAACTAAGGAAGTGCAAAAGCAGACAGTAAAGATAAATCCTGTATTTGTGGTTGCTGCTGACCAAATCTGCTGGAGAATCTGATGCTGGCATCTGCACTCCACATCTCATGGAAAAATTTATACTGCTACATAATATTAATCTGTACCTATCTTCAGCCATTCTGCACTTGGCTGTGGTAGGAGGCAGGTACTCCTTGCTGTAAAGGACACTGGATTTTAACATGGAACATGGACTCTGCTGACTACCTTACTTTCCCCTGCTGGGAATCATGACTTCATGTCAACAAGCAGGCATGGGTTAGAAAATCGATGTACAGAAATAAGATGTACCAGGTTCCTTCTAGAACAGCATAGAAGACAGTTCATCCTCTCAGATCCAACTCCTATCTAGCTATATAGTTTAAACAGAAATTTAAGCATTACCTATTTCAGTCTAAGCTGACACTCATGCCTGTGAACTGTGGAAGCTGAATTTGTACACTCCTTCTGTTGTCCTTGATACAGTGCTAATTGTTGGAAGTAACAGGGGTCAACAGTCTCAAGTGACAGAGCCCATCTGCCAGAGCCCTCCTACAGTCCAGGGAATTTGTCTGGTGATTCACAAGGACTGATATCAGGAGGTTCCTCCCCTCTGCTCTTGCTGGCAGGAAGTGTTTTATTTATAATATCACAAAATATTTGCTCTGCTTCCAGACAAAATAGGGGTTATCACTGCTTACTTGTCAAAAAAACCAACCAATCTTATTCCTCTGAAAACAAGTCCAAAAAGGGATTCATCAGGTTTGGTCATCTCTTATATGAAGCTAATGTCCTTCTTATTATTTACTGTAGTGATGTGGGATTAGGACCCAACTATCAAAATACACTTTCTCTTTACCACTGCTACCCTCCCACTCCCACCCCCACCTGAAAGTTAGCTGTGCCAGGCTAAGAGAGTTACCAGTATGCCACCACCAGCAATTATTTTACATGAAACAGTTTTACTTAATTTTGCAACTCAGTGGAGAGGTTTTAAGAAGTTTCCAGAAAAAGGGAAACAAATGCATTTATTATAGAACACTATGATTTTGTTCTGACAGAATTATATCCACTTATGAATGCTAGCAGCAGTTTTAGTTATCTTTTTGGTTTTCCCCAGTGTTACTGTACATTCAAAGTGAATTCCCATGCTTCAAATAAGATTAATCTATTTTCAGCTACAAGTAAGCAAAACCATACTTGGTGTCACATAAACAGCTGATCTTCAACTTAGGTTTTGTAACACCAGTTTAACCTATTGCTATGTTATTTACTTTTAACAGAACCATGATGCAAAATAAGATGGACAGTCAAAGAAAAACATGTGCTATGTTATACTAATTCCTTAAAGGGAAACATAGTGTTTTTCATTTCTTTACAAGGAAGTCAGAGAATAGCCTCCTAGTCCTCCCCTCCCTGGCAGATTCAGTATGCAAAGCAGCAATTACTTGTTACAAACAATTCCTAAAGAAATAAAAGTAGCTTGTTGTTGGATTTTACGACAGTGCAGACTTCTACTGTCTCTCAAAAGCATCTGTAGTAGTCTGAGAGACCCACTTCATTTTTTAAAAAAGAATACAGAACACTGAGATTTTTTTTTCACATTACATTGCTCAGAAGCTGATCTTTTCCTTCTGCAGGAAAGTTCTACTATTCTACATAGTAATGTGCTGTAACTATTGTAATTGAAATGTATGAAACTTGAACAATTTTTAGGGAAAGCTTCTCAATGAGAATTGTGCAATCTGTAATAACTAATCTGATGCTGAGTAACAGTGTCTAACAAGAAGGCAAAAATTCAAAGCTGAATTGAAGCCACAAAAGTTGCCTGATTGAGGATTCAGTAAGTGAGGCCAACAGTCTCTTAGCATGGGCTGGTTTTGTGGACTGTTTTAACTGTCCATTCCACATTATAACAGTGGCTGCAGGGGTAGTTTCCAGCATAGCTGTTTGGAAACCATTTCAATGTAAGTTTTTCCAGATGTAAGTTTGAGTGTGCCAAATGGTCTGTTTCTTCAGTATAAAAAGTAAATTGGAAGTTGAGACTGTGGTGCTTTAGCAGCAAGCAGCTTTAACCAACACTCAGCTCAAAGAACCTGCCTGCTCTGAAGAGCTGTAATGATTCCACAGGGCTTAATTTGGAGACTGACACAAAAATGTGTCAAAGGCTTCTTTCTTCCTACTCCATTTTTATTTCTCCCTACCAGTAATATAAATTGCCTAATAATCTATATAATGTTAGAAGGATTGAGGCTTCAGGAAACAGATTTTATACCCATAGTACATTAAAAGTAGTTACTAATAATTACTCACACAAGGAGAGGATAAATTACTAGCTATCCAACCATCAAATAATTTACCATGCAATCAGATGGGATCTTATGGAATAAATAAAATTTCCCAAAGATACAATTTCCCTATCAGAAAAACAACTGTGTAACTCTAAAGTAAAAGTCACCAACAATAAATACACTTTACTTGCCAGTAACATGACAGCAAGTGCAGTTATCTTAATCACACTCCTGCCTCAACACACAGCTCCAGAACCAATGTTTTTATGAAAGCCAAGAGGGTTAATGAAATTAACTGTATCTTTATTTAGTTTCACTGGAACAGGGCTCACACACAGAATAACAATATTTTTCACTACTTCTTTATATGCTGGTAGAAGAGAGTTTTCTCTTTATCAGTTTACTTCAGGGGAAGTCTAAGAAATGTATAACATTGAATTATGTATGTTGTACTACCTTCACTTACATATCTCATTTGGCACTCACAAACCCCCCTCCTCAAACAATTCAAGAAACTGCTGATATATTCTGAGCAAGTTTTTAAATTAGATCTTTTCTTGGCTGAGTATCTTTTTGCATCATGTTAAAATATACATTTCTTTGCTCTTCTCAGAGTCACTTGCTGGGCATGAGAGTCACACAAATGCTTGATGGAAAAGACTGATGAGTCAAGCTGTTGGGAAGCTCCCAGGGCAGCAGTTCAGAGAGCCAACTCTGCAGACTTCTTCCTCTGCTAAATGTCAGATGTGTCACCAATTGAACAGCCACTGCCTGAAGAGACTTAATTATGTGCCACTATCACCCCTCTAGATTAAACAAAGCAGCAAGTGAAAATAAGAAGAGAATATGTTCACCTTTCATTTTACTCCTGACTCATTGGGGGAAAAAACAAATAAATCAGTAACTCTCTTTGTTAACTCCTCTGCTTAAATAATAATAGCAGGTAGTGATGGAGGTGGTCATACTGTAACTCACTGTTTTCACAGGATGATGCAGTGACATTAAGTGAAAGTAAAGCCAGAATTATGAGAAAAATCAACCAACTAAAAGCAGCAGTTTTCAATTACTAAGAAAATTGCCCTTTTACAGAGCTTTATGCACTAAGTATCTTGCAGGCATAAACTCTCCAAAACACAAAATTTAAATGGCAAAAAACATTGACCTGATAATAAACTACAACCTGTATCTCCCTGTCTGTTTTCCAGGGCCACAAAAATCTGACAAAGTCAAGATCAAGTAAGACAGAACAAAGCACTGAAACATCAACCCACCATGATTTTCCTTTTGACCATTGTCCCAAAGCACATTACTAACAAGACACAAGTCCAGAGGATTCTTATTCTTAACAAAGATGAATGAATTTGTTTTGAACACAAAGACCCAGTGTTCTTTCTTTGCATGAAAATACTTTTCCTTGAGGATAGATTGGTTACATGGATGAATACAGGAATAAATTTCATACAGCTGTCCATGTGTCTGATACTCTATCTTCTCTGAATACTAGTCATTGTCTTGTTATTTCCTTTAGTAAAAAAAACTAACAACACACTGAAATTCAGTACAAAAGATGTAAAATTAATATAATTCAGGCAGCTGTACCTGTTTGGAGATTAAAAATCAATTTATTAACTTCTTGTATGCATCTAAATTTAAGTTTTGGAGACTATTCAAATAATTTTTTTACAGCAGAATGGATTACAAAAGGAAAGTAGAAAGTCTGTCAGGGTGCATTTTGGTAGAAGTGTCTTGCTTTTATCAGGTCTATAAAACCTGAAGCAAATTCTACCTAGTATTAGGGCTCAGCATCTCTTAAATCTTTCTCACCTGTAAGAAGGGTCTGTAGTTGAACAAAGTAGGCTTGGTTGCAGCTTCACAGAGGGATTTAGAAATAAAAACCAAATCAAATACTAGTGTTTTCTGATAATCCAACAGCTGGAAATAGCATGTTTCAAAAATCAGTTGTTCATAGCTGAAGAAAAACTTTTTTTTGTTTATCAGTTATGTTGCTTGTTATTTTGCTCACATGTGGTTGCAGGGATACATCAGGGAAAGAACAGTTTTACCTTTGAAACTATTTAAATTTGTAGTTTGAATAAACACCCTCCCCACCCTGATTTAAGCACTCCTTTCTGGAATTGAACATTGAGACTCCCTATTTCATCTGTAATATGTTACCACAACTGACAAGGGTGTCAAAACCCAGAAACGGAAATCTTGAACCGTGTATTAAACACCAACCTGCTCCGAGTCCCACTCCTTACCACAGAGATGGGCATCACGTTTCAGAGAAATCAGATTTCACCACTGACACTTTACAGAGCAATACTACTTCACTTAGTAGTTGAAGGCTGAACACGTTTTTCTGACAGAGGTCAGTTTCAATGGAAGCTATTTTGCTGATCATTTAACCATCTTCAGAATATGCTGTGATTTGTCAGTAGCTTCAGATATTTTTTATCCCTGTTTTGCAAGAAATGAAGAACTAAGTGTTCTTTCCTCGGTGTATTAAAAATGGATGATTGCTTTAGCAAATCTCACCTTTTCACAGAAAAAGCCTCATTGTGACCCATTTCTTCAAACAACTGAAAACTGGGCATGATTTTTTTCCATCACAAATAAAGTGTGTAGTTAAAGAGAAAAATAAACTTCACAGTATATAAGAGAAAGTTCTGTTAAAAAAAATCCTTTTCAGTTAAAGGTCTGAATCTGCATAAAAGGTTTTCCTTGCTAGAAAAGGGTAAATGTTAACACTTACCTTGGTCAAATCTCAGGATCCAAGGAAGGTTATGAGGTTCTCAACTCCAGGAGTCCCACCTTCTGTGTTCTCTCATTCTCTGCCTCTCCTGCTACCCGCTGTAGAACTCGAGAACCACTGCTTGTCCACCTACACTGTGTGCAGTTGCAATAAAGAATATGCTACGTTTTTCCACCATTTCTATTATCATCTTGAAAGAGCTGCCTTTGCTGGAATGAAAAGTTATGTTCGTTCTTTGAACTGAAATTAACTCATCAGTCTGAAAGGCCTTAGAGCAAGGTTTATCTAGACATCAAGGCATTTTTCTTTGGCAGTGCAGCCTTAAGAACATCAAAGAAAGAGAAACATCTGCATTGATTTTGATTGTTTAATACTCAAGAGTGAAAAAGTGTAAAATCACAAAGCTTATACCACCACAAAAATGCAGTTTCATTGCAAATGACCAAAACACAAGCTGCCTGCAAAGTTTCACACAGCTGACATCAACAAACCCAGTTTCAACATTCTTACCGTCTTTTTAACACCTGCTATTCACAAACATCAGTCAATCGAGTTCTAAGTCTCTCAGGCATCTTTCTTTATATTCTGTTATGTATTTACTTTCCAGACCAGTGGTTTACACATTTGGAAAACAGTGCCCCACTTCTGATCTATATCAGCATATAAATACATAGTATTAAGCCCCCAAATTATTAATTATATTTTAAAAGCATTTTGTTTAACCCAAACTCAGCAGTAAAACTCTTATTTGTATTTAAATGAAAAGCACAACTAATATGAGCAAGCTTCAGAGATTCATGCTGACTGAGGTTAAATCAACAATCCTTTCAGCCACAGGCTATAATAGTTATGCAGAAAGTAATCACACACGGTGAGTTACTACCTCAGCCAGTAGGTTATATTTACTTTTACTAGTAATGCCTGTACCTAAGGCTCTGATTCTGCAAATGTAACCATTAGGCCTGCAGGATGTGACTATCTACCTAGCTAGATTTTGTTGCCTGGAGGTAGTGTTATCCAGAAGCTAGCTAGCATTAAGTCAAAATGTCTCAGGTTATTAAAAACCCCAATGTAGAATGAGCTGCTTACACAAACATTTTTTTAAACTGAACTCCTTTTTCCATGAACTATCTTTGTTTTCACAACCTGGAAGTACTCATGCAAGGGAACTGTGAATATCTTTAAACATTATGCTAATGCACATTTCCAGTTCCCTACAATAAACTACTTTCCAACAGTTGATTAAAATCCTGATCTGAAATAAAGCTAAAGAAAGTAGACAGTAGAGATTTTTCCCTCCAAACAATCTAAATAGAAACAGATCTTGGTATAACCTACTGTATCTGACCAGGATGTGCAAAAGAATTTTTAAAAACCTGTTCCAAAACTATTTGTTCTTCCCCCTCAATACAAAGGCCATCTACACTTTATCATTCACTTGCTCCTTGCTGGTTTATTCCTTCAACTGACATCATAATCCTCTGAGCAAGTGAAGATAAACCTAACAGAGTGTTGGTATAGTGTTCCTTAAGGAGCATGCCTATCAAAGATTCCACAAGGTGTTAATAAATGGGTTTGAACTTTTAAGTAGCTTTTTGTTGGTTACAAGAAACCATTTTCTGCGCATATTCTTGTATCTTACAGAAAATGTATAAGTTTCACCCTAGTCTAAAACTTTGAGAAAACACTATTTTTCCACTCTGTTGCTTATTGCAGACCTGACTTCTTCCCTTACAGAGTTATTTAATATCTGAAGTACAGATTCTGCTTGCAGTTAGGCATCTAGCTGGAAAATTCTGGCATATAAACAAAACAAACACAAAGATATTGCCATCCTCAAAATCATAGGGTCAGCTAAGGAAACAAAAGTATAGGATGATATTGGAAGTACTACAATTAATACCACCCTATTTATAAATGGAAGCACAAGGTTGGGGTTTTTTTAGCACATATGAATAATTTTGAAAAAATATTGTCTATGACACAGCTAACTGTATAAATAAGCTTAGTATACATGCCTTTAGTGCTTCTACACAACTCAGTTTCCTAGTAATTTTCCAGCTGTTGATTACACTTCTAATTACAACAAATTATTTCATAGTACATGATTGCAAAATATCTAATCCTGCTCCACACTAGTACTCACTCTCAGATAAAATGAGGAAAACTTTCAGAAAATTTTGCAGTGCAGACAAGTCTCATCAGTTAATCTATCAGGAACATTAATAGCTTTGTACAGTTTCAAACTTAGTAACCAAGGCACACAATAATTAAACTGTCCCACATCTGGAACAGCCTATGTCAGTCAGCATGAAGCTCCTCTTCAGCTTTGCATTTACATTCAATATCATAAAATAGCAGTCAGTTATGAAAAATCTAGCTTCTGTTAATATCAAGGAATCTGTAAAGTGACTAGCCATGCCAGATTATAATTATTTAACTGGATTCTAATCTGGATTATCATACACAAAACTCTGCTTACATAACCACATGAAAACATGTCTTGAGACCACCGGACTGGCACAGGAGAGCCCTCCGGGTACAGGTGTGCTTTACTCTGCAGAGGTGCAAGAAGGTGAGCGAGTGATTGTGCATGCGTGTGTGTGCATTTAAAAATAGCAGCTTCTCATCTGTGTATCTTATTTCTCCTATGTGTCCAGTAGGGTATCTTCTTACCCCAGGGACAAAAATATTTTGGCTGCTATTTTTGCTTCTGCTAGCACCTCATGGTTTAATACAGTCCAGCACTACCTTGCGATGCTGCTCTGAGCTGGACTTGGAAGTCACTGAATTATAACTGTAAAGTTCAATTATATCCTTGATTTAACCAATGTGCAAGCCAAGCAGAATTAGCTTATTTTCCAATTATTTGAGTACAAACCTACTGTGGCCTGAGACAAATGTTACAACTTAAAAAAAAAAAAAGGAAAATTCAAATCTCAGGTTGGGTTTGCATCTTCTCACTTGTAAACAAAGAAAGGATTATCTGGAAATGACTTGACACACAATGATTCTAAGTGTCATTGATGCCATTATTGCAAGTTGTCTTCAGCATAGAACACATATTAGCCTAATCCACTGTGCTAAGAAATTAGGCATTATGTAATAATGTTTGACACTTCACACTTACCTTTAGCAATACCTAGTATGAAGGTAATCCATATACTTGAAAATAAGTTGGTATTATTAATGTACAGAGCCCACTGAAGCTGAAGCTGTAAAGAGTTCAATTTACTTCAGTGGAAATAATATCCAGCCAATTTTTATTTATTTTAAAAAGATATTAATGTACTACTCTCTAACCATAAACCCTCTTTTTCTCATTATGAATACTACTTGCTTCAGTGTTACTTTTTTTGTGCTATCTTCTAGTTATACAAATATTATCACTTCTGTCAATTCTTGCTATGCTTAGTTTGATCCTAGAGATTTTTATTTTTTTAGATGAAATAACTGTATCTTAAAATTGTTTAATTAGGTATCTATAAGTACATAGAAATGGAACGAAAAATCCGCTACCTACCACTCTCATTAGTCTTCTGTTGTATTTGTGGTTAGTAGCTTGAGATTACCACAAAATTGCTGAATGTTTTAGTAACCAAGTACAATACAGTATTTTAAAAAATAATGGAAAAGTCCTATTCAAGCACATATTTAATTGACCTGCTACAAAACAAACAAAAATACAATCCTTTGAATTCCTCAGTAGCAAATTCCCATCTGTGGCTAGAAAAACCTGAAATCATTATACACAGGTCTCTGAAGAACACATTAATAGCATGTTTTTCCCACCACCCCCCAAAAAACATCCAGTGAAGCAGCGTGATGAGTAGGTAGAGGCTTAGATTCCATAGTTCTCAGTCCAGTTAGTCATCTAAATAGTGTGGTTTTCCATCCCTTTTTTTCCTCTTTAAAAAAGGATAATCAAAGATCTGTATAAAGAAATTACTAAGTAGACTTCATTAAAGAGTCCTTTCAGAACCACTGTCCATCATTATCTTCATCTTCTTCCTCATGGTCCAGATAGAGAAGAGCAACTTTCTTTTCATCAGAAATCACTGACCTTTGGTCTACCATTCTTTGCAATTGTACTGTTTGATCAAAAGATGACCTTTCCACTACCTTTTCAGCATGATCTTGAGAAAAACTGGAGAGAACATAGCCTCCTCTTTTATTTTCATTTTCTACAATCTGTTCACTTTCAACTACAATCTTTGACTGACTAACTGAAGGGTCTTCCTTACTGGATATGAGCATTGCTGCTTGTTCTCCACTGTTTACTGTGGATATCCCACCCATATTGGAAACATCCATCTGAAAAGTAAAAGCTGTTTCCTTGGATCCTACTTTAATATGCTTTATAGACCTACTGCTCTCAGATGACCCTTCTATTTGGGAAAGATCTTCCAGGGTTTCAGAAATAGGTCTTGTAAAGGTTATTTGCTCAGTATGAGTTTCTCCAGGACTTATTGTAACATGCCTGAAAGATCTAGTGACATCTGAGCTTCCTTCCTTCTCTGAAAGATGTCCTTCTTTGTTAATGAGGCCTGGAGTTTCAGAAAGGGAACCCTGATATATAATTCGTTCAGTGGTTTGAACTCCCACCTGACCTAGTCTAACATGCTTTACTGAGCCTTCTGAAAGAGAGTGATCTTCCAGTTCACTGATTTCTGTGTGCTCAGAAACAGGCCCCTGATAGATGACTTTTTCAGCTGTCATAAACTCTTGGGGACCCAACTGGATGTGTCTGATGGAACTTTCTGTCTGTGAGAAGCCTCTATTGTCACTGACCTCTACTTTGCCAGATATTGGTCCTTCGAAGATAACTTGCTCAGTACGAACCTCTTTTGGACCTAATCTAAAGTGCCTTACTGATCTGCTAACATCTACAGGCCCTTCTGTCTGAGACAGGTTACTTGAGCTGTTGAGCTCCAGAGAGTCTGAAACAGGCCCTTCAAAAGAGACCTCTTCAGTTACTTGCCTTGATCCTACTGTGACATGTCGTGTGGACCTGTTGAAATCTGTTGAATACAGACTTCTGGAAAGATTTCCAGAGTCAATCTCTTCTACAGTTGTAGTAATAGGGCCTGTATAAACTACTTCTTCTGTGGTCTGGAATTCTTTAGGACCCAGTTTAAAATGCTTCACAGATCGGGTAAACTCTGAGGAACCTTGTGTCTGAACAAGATCTTCTGCAGCACTGAGCTCCAGCGTTTCAGAACCAGGCCCTTCATATATAACCTGTTCAAATCTCTGAGCTTCTGCTGGAACAACCTTAATATGCCTTATAGATTGTGTCTCATCAGATGATTGTGGTGAAAGAGAGACTTCCCCAAAATCTGCAGATTCCAAAACTGAACCGTCATAAATAACTCTTTCAGTGGTATGGTACCCTGTGCCACCACTCCTCCTTATTGTGGAGGAGCTATAGATTTCTTGATCAGCCAAAGGAGTGTATGTATCAGTGTGGGAAGAAGCATCTACTTCTATATTGCTTCTACCATCAACAACTCTCTCTGAGATCTCTTTTTTCAGGGAGTGCAACACTGCCTTCTCCTTCTCACTTGTAATTACTTCACCAAGCTGAGCTACATCAAATTCATCAGTGTTAAGGGTCTGTGACAGGTTGACTTCAGCAACAATTGTCACTGAGCTGCCATCCTCCTTTTGATCAACTTTTTTGATATCAAATTCTAAGCTACTAGAGTCAGCTTGATTTTCTTTTGTTAATGCAGAAAGCTCCTCTTTCACACTTTCTGGGAGACTACCCTCCAACTGCTCCAAAGCTTCCTTCAGCTGATGCTTAGGGTCCTTCGTTTCCTTTGATAAAAGCCCTTTTATTGAAGTCTGAAATTCATGGGGAATTTTAATTTCTTTTTCAATAACAACAGATTCAACGTGGGATGTTTCAGCTTCAGGATGCTCTTTTAAAATATGGGCACTTGCTTCTTCCCCTACCACTTGATATGTTTCTTCCAGAGAGCTCACACCT
This sequence comes from Heliornis fulica, assembly GCA_013399135.1. Classification (NCBI taxonomy): domain Eukaryota; kingdom Metazoa; phylum Chordata; class Aves; order Gruiformes; family Heliornithidae; genus Heliornis; species Heliornis fulica. The sequence goes on from VXBZ01009404.1 coordinate 162,659, forward strand.
TCATCTCTCTTACTTTGTGTGCCTTGCAAAAATTCATCTTGCCAAGAATATTTAATAGTTGATTCTTCCTCTATATGGATTTGCCCATACACTGAGTCGTCGTCTTTTTCATTAATAATAGGGTGATCATCTGGAACAGATACAAAATATTTTTGTTCAATAGGTGAGTCATCTTCCTCAGTTACCTCTTCCACATGAGTGAAGCTCTCATGGCGTTGTTTCTTCTTCTTAACATCTTCATATGGGAACGTTATGTTTTGTTCCTCTTCACCGTAACGCCTCTCTCTCTCAGGGAATGTATCTTCCACTTCCTCTACTTCAAAAGGTGTTGAAAAGTCAGTCCTTTCATCAGTAGCATAATCTAGTGTCTCCTCTACAATCTCAACATTAACAGACATGTTTTTTCCACTCTCACTTCTTTTCAGGCCATGATGGACTATATCTTCTATCTCCTCTTTGGAAGGAGTTGCCTCAAGACCCTTTCGAGCCCCTTTTTTAACATCCTGGTTTGTTAGACCTCCTAGGTCAGCTTCATCTGAAATATCTATCTTTTCTTGAACTTGAGACTGTACTGTGATCTCAGTCTTTATTTTCCCATCATCTGGCTGGTCTTTCTTATTAAAGTAAGTCACTTTTGTGTCTGTTGATACTTGTGAACTAGAAGATTGTGTAAAACTTTTAAGAATGTCAGAAACAATATTCTCTGCTATATTTTCAGTTGACAGAGTTCCCATTTTATGGCTTCTATCAGTAATCCTCTCTTCACCTGATTCTGCTTCTGAAATACTCACTCTGTGAATTTCAGCAGGTTTAGTTACATGATGTGTTTCTCTTTCTACAGAACTTTTAAAACCTCCTAACCTTTTTTCTTCCTTGTCCTGAGATCGTTTGTCAGGAGCAGGCACATCAAGATGGATAGGTATCTCAATGACTTCTTTTCTTCTTGATTCCGAGGTCACATTTGCATCTTGTTTTGTTAATTCACTTTTCAAGCTTCTTGCATTAGAAATATCACTCCCAGTTAACTTCTGGTTAATTACTTCCTCTCGGATATATTTTTGCTGCTCAGTCTTCCTTCCAAAATCAACACTTCTTTCTCCTGTAAAAGATTTCTCATCTGTTTTCTTTTTTTCCTCCTTTGTTTGTTTCCCTAGCTTATCTTCTTCTTTCAGCAGAGGCTTTTTCTCTTCAGTTGGCTTGCTGCCTCCTCTTTTTTCTTTCAGTGTGGCCTGAGTTTCAGTTACATATTCTTCATATTTAGATTGTTTAGAATTGGTATTCAGCTCATAAGCCGGGAATCTAGTGAAACTTGGTTTTGTTCTTATATTTTCAGAAGGTTTTGTGTCAGCCTTGTGGTCCTTGTCTGAACTTTTAGCATGTGACGATTCTTTTGAAAAAGATACTGTGGATGAAGTTGTAACTTCTGTTTTCTTTCTTTCTGGAATTGTCTTTTGCTGCATTTCAGTGGTTTTCCAGCTGCTGTAGGCTGGAGTAAATGTTCTTAATTCTTTGTGGTCTGTTACAATCCTTTCATCCTTTGTAACAGTCGTTGAAGGGCGATATTTTGAACCAAGTATGTCTCTTCTAAAATCTCTTCCACTAGCTGTTGTCTGTGATCCAGACTGTGTTGATTGAGCTGAATAATATGCAGAACTGCTAGTATTTGTCACTGGCATTCTGTGTCTTGTAGCCGTGATCCTGCTGGCTGGCAAAGCTTTATTTCTATTTCTTTCTTGATAGGTAGAGTAAATATCAGTGTAGTTATATGAAGTGTTTATAATATCTGCAAAAAGAGCATAGGTGACCACACATTAAAATAATGGATCAAAATTAATACAAAATAGAGGGCATCAACTAAGAAATGTTATACTAAGTTTTCTACAAAAATCATGGCTTAATTTTCGGTGCAGGTTTGTAAAGGCATCCCTTTAGGCTTTGCATAACTAAGTCTATGCATAAATTACATTGAAACTGAAAGCAAAGATTTAATAAGTTGCAAGTTTTTGCTAATTTTATGTGTTGTGAGCTACTGGGTATTATGGCACATACTTAAAAATTACACCTTTCCTATTTATATTAATGTTCATAGACATTTACAACTTCTTATCAGATAATGTATGCTACTAGCATAGGTTTGGGTTTTTAATTCATTAGCCCAAGTGGCCTGAAGTTGCTCAGTTCCTGCTGAGAATTAATGGCATACCTGCCACCACACACTGGAAATTGAAAACACAAATACAACTCTTCATAGCCACAAGATACAACAAGGTACAAGCGTGAAAAATAAAACACCTTTTAGGCTGTATCGATCCAATTTAATCAAACAGACCAGGAATCATTATCTGTCTGTAAGACCAACCAGCACTGCACAACTCAAATCCCACAGTCCCAAAAAGCAAGTCACATACCCCAACTTTTGCTAGTGCTTCCTGGTCTGTGGTAACCACTGAATACAAAGATCAAAACCACTGCAAGAAGATCAAAGCTGTGCCAGGGACACTGCTGACAATTTAACAGCACAGGCAGCTTCAGCAAAGGCCCTGGTTAACTTCCTACTACAGACACAGGCTTCAAACCTCTTCTTCCTATGATAGTCTGATGATTTTCAGACTACATATTGTCTAATTCAGCAATATTATTGAGACTAATTCTGTTAGTAACAATGGCCATAGTAGTCAAATTGAAGGTCCATCTTATCTAGTTTACACTGACCAACAGTAGATACATAGGGAAGAGTATAAAAACAGGGCAAGTAAATAGTAATACTTCCCTGGTATACTCTCACAGCCTCCAGAGATTTCCAGCTCCTAAGATAGAAATGGTACCTTTATGTTTAGTAAGTCTTTGATTTTTCCTTAATTACTCTGCTAAAATTTCTCTTTAAGCCCACGTAAACTTTTTAACACTTGCAATGCTTCAGGATGATGAATTCCATGGTTTTAAATACACATGTTGTTAAATATATCTTCCTTTATACTTCAAAACTCTCTTAAGATCTATGGGCTTCCAAAAGTTCTTGCACTATTTGAGGTATGAACCTATGCCCTACTTACCTTCTCCAGTTGAGCTGTGACATCACAAATTATCTCATATAGAATAGCACTATATTGATTTAAAATATTAACACTCAAACCCAATTAAATATGCACTTTGCAATTCACTCAAAAATTATGCTTCAGGAATACTGTAACACAACAGTTTCCAGTTATAATTAATTACATTCAACATTCATTTTCCAAGATTCATTTTTTTACCTTGAGACAGTTTTCCTATATGATCTCTCGTAATAATCCACTGCTTGCTCTCCCCTTCTAACAACGCTCTGCAAAACACATTAAAAGGTATTCCATTAAAATATGAGGAAGAATAACTGTGACACTTCACATTTATGTGTCTTAAAACCTGAAACTATTGTTCTGCAATCAAGTCAGATTCTGAGTGTTTTTAGCACCATGTTTTTATTCCTGGGAATGAGAAATCTCTAGCATCTTCCAGATTCTTAATTTTCAGAGTCCAGTTCTCAAGAACAATGCAATAATCTTACAGTAGGTAACAGCAGCAGACACATTACAGTTTTAGATTAAATCTTCCACATTACTGCTTCCTGGCATGGACAGGATTTATCAATTTCCTCTATTGAATCATAGAAGCTAGCAAGTTTTTCCAAAATGATGACCTTAGAAGTTAGGAGAGAACAAAACCAAACAAAACAAAAACTCAGTAAAGCTTTCCAAGAGAAACAGATGGAGATGTTTGATAAAGAAAAGGCAAAAATGAAATAAAAGTATTTGCAAACAAATAGTCAGCAGCTTTCCTTCTGGTAATACAGTACTAAAGGTGGTGTTCCAGTGTGATATGTGAGGGAACTGTTCCACCCAGGTTTTGTAAATTCTATCCTCTTCAAATGAAAATTACAGGAAAGTATTTGTTCTGCTGTCAAACACTGGCTAGTGCTGGAGGAAACATATTTTGCAGCAAAGAACTTGGAAAATCCTTTGTGACTCAAACCACTTGGTGTCAAAGACATTTCTGTTTGTCCCCTCTGCTCCTCTGCCTTACATTCATTTTATTATTTTTTTGTGGTGACTCTTTAATAGTGTGATCCAGGAAGCCCCCACTTCCACAGGGTTATTGCTATCAGAAGTAGACAGGACACCAGTTTGCTCAGCTTCATGGAAATTATATCACTACAAACAAAGAGCAGAAGCAGGCAGCAACTGCTGGTTATCTGCTTCATAGTTTTGTCTAGTACATATTCTTGGTGTGCTGACACAGAGTGGAGAAACTTCAAGTTGTCTTTTCTATGCTGGTGACACTCATTAGCTGGTCTTGCAGACATTATACCCAGCTGATTGCTGAGGAACACTGCTTATCCTTCCTTACATCAATCTTAGTTCCAAATCCAGCATGCATATGCAAAGACCACACTCCCTCAGTACCCATCCAAGCAGCCACAGGCTTGTTCTATTCCCACATAAGGTCACTCTCCTACATTGTCTTCTTTGTACAGCGGTGGAAAATATCCAGAGGGACATCTCCCACAAAGATCAGCACAACTCAAGGGAAAAACATTCTCAGGACTAACTGCTCTGCCTTAAAAATATTCAAGTAGGCACATAGCATACTTCTGTCTTCTTGAGGGGGGAAGAAAAAAACAAAACAAAAAAAACACCAGACTATGTGCATTTTCTAAAACTACTGAACTGCTCAAAAAACCACCAAACCCCCCAAAAAACAAACCAAACAACCCACAACAAAACCACAAAAAAATAAATAACGCAACACACCCTGAACCCCAAAATTATTGGCTTCTTCTATACACAAAATACAAAAGGTAGATATTAGGGTGATTTTATTCAGCCCAAGAAGTTTTAGAGACTGTTATCCAGTAAGTCTGGATCTCAGAATTCCTGATAAATTCCCTGGACATCATTGTGTGCTTTCCTTCTCTCCTGCTATCTAAATGCTTGTACTGTCTGACATAAAAATATAAAAAAACCCCAACAAAAAACAACAAACAAACGAGCAGTTGGTCCTTTATCCATTTTTTCAGGGGCACAAGCTATGATAATTCCCAAAACAAAGTCCCCTTTGCAGCATTCTGTTGCAACAGCCTGGATATTCCATGGCAGGTTCCTTCCACACACATGGAATGCTGTTATGAGTAGGTAACTTTGGTGGGTTTATATTCACTCCTAGCAGTGAGATAACAGTTTCATCACTTCCGGTTTTGCAAGTGCCAGATGTTTTGCACGTGCCAGATGTTTTGCACTGATAACATACAGCTGCAACGTGACAGTTGTCAAGAGTGAGGCTGGAGGAGTGTGATAGCCAAGGCCTCTGACTCCCTGGAGGGTAGCTGAAAGCAGTTTGGGATTGTGGTATAAATACATTTGCTGGGCATTTCTGTCAAAATTAACTAAGAAGGCATTTTAAATGTCATCTTTAGATGTCATAATTCACATGACTTTGGACATTTTAATGCTTCTTTTGGTTCCTGACTGCGTCTAGATTCAGTAGGACTTGATGTAAGGCTACATCAAAGTAGCCTTAGTAATGTTGTCTCTGCAATCATGGATTTGCCTAGGTTCAGAAGAGAAGACATCTTAGAATTAGTTGACGTTTCCAGGTCACTGACCTCTTCAAACAGTCTCAGATGGACACATTTACTTCTTTTCTGTAGTCAAATTCAACCCTAGGATAACCTTTATTAGGCAATACCAAAGTAAAAGAAATTTATCTTCCTCCATATTAAAAGAAGCTTTAAAGGAACTGGATCACTTCAACACATACAGAAAACATTCCCAAGACCAAACACCTGATTTGATGAAGCTGGTGAGTGCCAAGGAAGTTGCTGATAGACACGTGCTAAAGAAGCTGGTGGTGACACTGCAGAAACACACCAAGGTGCTGGCAATGAAAGCGTTAACCATGACGAAGGAAAGCAGGAATGTGGGTAGTTTGGCTAAGGATTTCTGGCTCCCGTTAAAACAACAGTTGCTCAGTTGCTGCAGCAACGGTATGAAGTCACTAAAAATAAGTTCCAAGAGGTAACTGTATATGGCAAAGGGCAACAGCACAGAGAAAAGCTGGATGTGAAATATTACTCCTGGAAACCCACTGAATTTGAAAATGAAAGGCATTGCTTTGTGAAACACCTACAAAGTGGATCACTGCACACAATACAGCTCTCCTCAACCTTACTGCACAAACAAGGCCATGTCCAACTGACTTGGGCTTAAAAACTGCATGAGAAACTGCAGTGTACTGAGCAAGCACTGTCTGGGAAGCCAGTAACTCTGGTTACGTTCCTCAGCTTGACCAAACCTTCAGTTTATGCTTCTTGGTTCCTTTGTGTCCTTTCCTAAGACACTTCAACTGCAAGCTCTCCATGGTGGGGACTTTTACACACCCTATTCTTCATGCAATATATCTATCTCAACTGTGTGAGCACTTAAGTACTCACAGTAGTAATAAAATCCATCCCTCTGAGCAGCACTCTTCTGAAAAGTAACAATGTCATCTACTTCCCAGAAATCAGATCCAAGTGACATACACACCCATGCTGTTAATGCTTAGTTCAAGTGCTGCTGGAAAATATCCTAACTGCACCTTTAATTCATTATTAATGTTTTTTAGCAGCAAACATGCTAGTCAGCCCAGGGTGCTGAAAAGTCAAAATGTGCTCATAATAAAACAACTACAGGAATAGGACATAATGGATGGTACAAGTAGTAAACAGTAAATAATGAAGCTGACTGGAAAAGCTGTGGAAACCTTAAAGCTGGTGGTGATTTCTTGACCTGGAACAGAACATTTGTTTGACATTAGGATTTCAAAGTAAAATATTTTTCCCTTCAACAGCAATGTATTATAGAAAGGGCAGAAAAACTACTCAACCTATGGGAGAAGCTTTGTACAGCCTCTGCTATCTGAGAAGAAGGTTCCAAAAGGCTTTCTAGTAATAGTGAACCTAGGCAGATTTTCTATCTTCTTTCAAAATTACAAGTCTTTCTAGTAATAGTGAACCTAGGCAGATTTTCTATCTTCTTTTAAAATTACAAGTCTTACATGGTGAATAGTTCACCACTTCTTTCTGGAAATGAAAAATTTAGCATAGTCTAATTAGTTGTGGGTTTGCAGCATCCCAAAAAAGCAGAACAAGACTGCAAGACACTTGATAAATATTTGCTTCAACACTGGAGGAAAAGGATTGGGGATAAAGATTCCCATGAGGTGTAACTTCATGAAGGCCACATCAGACACTTATTTCACTTCCTGAGAGAGCCTCAGCTCCCAGAGCAGGAAGGGTCAGCAGAAACACAGAGGAAAATAGTCCTTGGGGAAGGGTTCTCCTGGACTAGCAAGAAGGTTCATTTTTTCAAGGAACAATGTTGACTAATGGAAAGAACTGGCTTTGAAACAGAACCTGCAGGAGTTGTAAAACAAAGAAAATACAGGGTGGGAGAAAGCTCCAAAAAGTAGACCAGATACCTCAACCTTAACATATAATGCCATGAGAAGAGAAGGTGCCAAGGCCCTCATGGAAACTTCTTAATGGAAAGTTCAGGATGTTGAACTAGGTATGAATAGGTACCATTTATTTCCAAATGCATAAGCAAGGGTATATGCCAGCATCCTTCATGAAAACAAACCAAAGCTGACTTCACATGCCCTGATTTTCACAGATAAAGAGAGCTCAGAAAGAAACAGGGTTTGAAAAAGTACGTGGATGAGAAGTCCAGAATTCCCTTACTAAACAGCTTACTACTGGGTCCATACTGATTCCCTCCTATAGCACTGTTGGTGAAGGCATACAGTAAGGAAAGCATTATTTTCTTAAGTGAAGGGAGAATAAGACAAAAAGAGGAACAGGCAAAACTGTGTAAACATACAAAAAAAAAAAAACCAAACCAAAACAATCCCTTTTCAACTTCTGGTGTTTCAAAACAATTCTGCTTGCAGGCATTAGATAGCCTGTTTTCTGATCTGTATCAAGCTCCACTTCTCTACTTTCATCTGTAGTTTTTTTCAGTTGGTAAATTTGTGCCACTTTTTGTCCACTGAAGTCTGCCTTGCCAAGGCAATCAGTGGTGATACAGGTTGCATTCACTACAATCGGAAGAATCGTGTTTTAGCACTGTAATACAATTAACACAGAGGTAAGGATCACAACTGGCTACTGTTTCCACAGTTTCTCTTCCACTAGCAATACTCCAGACACTACTGCCCTTGCAAGCATCACAGGGATCCACCAACAAACACCAAGTATTGTTCACCAACTGACTGCAAATGACTTGTTCCATGTACTGCTTAACTTCATCTCGTCCTGGAGTCAGCCTTGGTCCTTACCCCTCAGCACACAACACTCGAGGCATCTTGAATAGACCATTTTTACTCTGTGACAGGCTACAGAAATCCTTCACTCACTAGTCTGTTATCCAACTGAAGCTCCTCTTTCAAGCTCCTCATTTTCAGTTAGGCAACTACAATTGAATTTCATCTTTATCAGGGACTGCTTTAGTCTACACGTTTCACCCATAATTCAGCTGGGGCCGTCTTTATCCAGACTTGGATGCTTATTGATTCACAGCAATGTTACACACTGATGACACATTAACACTTCAGGACACAGAAGCACATATCACACATAACTGGTCATACCATTGTCTGTTCACACAGGTAGAGTACAAATAACTCACACAGTATCGTGTGTGTAGTAAGCTAGTGACTGAGAAACACTCCTTTAAAAGAATACCAAAGTAAGGTGATGTAAAATTTTTGCTAATTATTACATTCCTCAAAAAGAATTGCACTTTTCTATATGAAGATCAGTACCTCAATGGAGTTTATTGAAAACATTGTGCTAGTTATAGAAAAAAATACTATCTTCAGAATGAAATACAACCTTCAGTTCATAGGTCGGTTCAGTTGGGGTTTTCCTCCTCTGAAGCACTTTTATGCCATGTGCCAACTGATACATCACGATTTTCTAGACAAGAACTCCTCTAGCTCCTCAATCCCACAGCTACATAGTGGTTAGAGGTACACACAGTACTGACAATTTGTTAACAGAGCTGTGGTTTGTTGGTATCTCACGCTTGCTCCACTCATGTTTCCATAACAAACCAAGGATGGAGAAGGTCAGGATTTAATCAGATTTCTGTTATCTTCCCACTATCTACAACAGAAACAAGAATGGGGAACTTGCCCCTTATACCAATGCTGCAGGTGGACATTAATCAACATATTTAAATGACAAATTGTACCATATAAGTTGATCAATGACAAAACCTCATGTTTTATGGATTGCTATTCAGGGATACTGCCTCCTCAGCTTGAAATCAAATACTGGGTCAAAAATGCACATCAATTTGGTATCAACTTGACTGGGACTAGGAAGGCACCTTACATATCACTGTATTTGTACAAAGTTAATTGAACTCTAGTGGATTATACTGGCTTCTCTAACATGATGTTCTGGGACAGAGGAATAGAATTAATTACCACCAAAGATAGTTTTGTTTGATCAAATTCCAGTCACCTCTGCCCATCAGTGTTACTAATGAATAATGGTATTTTAGTATTCTACCAGTTTTCCCAGAGATATTGGAAAAACTCCCCATGTATGAACATCCCTTCTGAAGGGATGTTATCTTCTGTTCCAATAGCACAGTCAGACCCCAGCACATGTCACAGAACAAACCAACAGCAAGCTCAAAACTGACATTAGGGATCCATTCACTCCATTGAACAAATTGCAATATACAAGGAACCTTCATCTGAGACTCTGAACATCTCAGTCAGTATTTTAAATGCTGGAAAGAGAATTAATGGGGCTCCCATTGAGTGTGGCTACAGTTCTTACCTGTAGGTTTCAATTTCAAGGATGAGGCCTGCTTTCACCTGCAGTAGCTCTTGATAGTCCTTCAGGTAATCTGTGATTGACATGGTCAGGAACTGCTTTTCTTCTTCTAGGGCGTCAATTATCCTCTAAAGAGAAATATTGACATTTGGTTTGAATTAACATAAAAATCTGTGTAATAACATTTTAGCTGAAAAATAATCTAAGCAAATAATAAATTAGTATGTTTCAACACTTCCAGAACCAGACACATCAGCAATATGACCTCTCCATATACAATCTGAAATAGCATAAAAATCTGCTTCAGTAACAATATAAGATTTTATTACATGTGTTACTAAGTTAAATATTTAAGTAAAATCCATTCAGACCCCTTGTACAAAATTATCAAGAATAATAACAAGGAAAAAAAAAGCACTCCTTTATAAACCTGACTTAAATGAGTCACATCTTGTCATTTTAAGAGCAGATGTACATGCTAAAATCATTCCAAAATTTCTAATGTCACACAATTGCTTTGCCATGAGAACCTGAGCTGTTTCTTTTCATCAGTATTTTCAGTTCCACAGACACGTGGTTCCAAACCAGATTTTGGATTCCAGCATCTGGATAGTGACTAGAACATGAACACTGAACCTCCAGCGGTTCCTTTGAGCCAAGTTTTCTACAATATTTGGACACTTGCTTCATAGTCCCCCCATCTTTGTCCTAAGCACTATTCAGAAGATAAACAAGGTTTGCTCATTTTCATCTTAATAAACTGACTTTGTACCTTTGCAGGTGTGTGTATGGAATGGATGCAGTTTATACCACACCTATGAGTGACTTAGGAGCAGCAGCACTGATGAGATAGCAGGCAAGGGCTGCCCACCTTCTTTTAACAAGTTTTGGAAATGGAGAAAGGGATTGATGAGCAGAAAAATACTGAAGCCCAAAGTGATCTAAATTTGAACACACGCTGAAATATTAAATGGATGATTAATTACTGAATAACTGCACACACAGAAAAAGCAGCGAAGACTTACACAACAGAACATTAGAATTTGATTTAGACCAACACAACTGACACATGCTCTTGAAATTAACATCACAGAAAGCAAGTGCTTTAATCACTGCTGCTGCCTCTCACGTGGAGGGCAAATTGCCATCTTCTGGAATGTAAGACCTCCCTGATAACTGAGAGAGCAGCTTGTTCAGAACAGACCCAGAACTAAAAGTACCTGTGTTAGCTGTTGGGTGCAGTTTCCTCACTGTGGATGGAATCTACTAACCCAAGCCATCCTCCACCAGCAGACTGATCCTAACCGAAAAACTAGAGATGACACCTTGTTCTGGGGGCTTGGGAAAGAGAAACTAAATCTCAGCAAAGGCCTTGTTCTGTTTTGTTCTCATCACTCTACATTACGCAAGGACATTAAAGGTTTTATAGAGCAAGAGCTCATATGCACATAAAACACTGGACAAGAATTCATATTTTAGATTGTATCCTAACAAATGCTTTGCAGTAGAAACTGGAAAAAATGAAAATACTGCTAGTCTAGTTTCAAAATTCAAATTACATCATTTATATGCAGCAAGTGTTCAAGTATCCCAGTATAAGCAATAGCAGAAAAATTAAGATACAGGAGGGACTCCTCAGACTGATAATGCTGGTATGATATGCTAGGCAGAAAAGGTTTAAGAGTATGAAATTATGGCATTTCAAACATACAGAAAAAAAGCTTTATGAAGGAGAGTGCCTCTATCTTCATAAACATGTAGGTATATCTAACACACATGTTACTCTATTTCCTCAATTGCATTTGCAGCTGCTGTTAAGTGATTACAGTGATGTTTTCTTAGACATGACAAACCTTGCCCACAGTCTTCAGTGTAACCTAAAACTCCCTTTCTATAGCAGAAGACAAATCATATCTGCACATCTGAAAAAGCCCCATCAACTATCCAACAGCCTCATCCAGGCTGCAGTGGAGGTAACATCATCCTGTATGGTCACACACAGCAGCAAGCAGAACTGCTGACCTTTAGCAGCTCCAAGGCAGCGGCTCCAAGGCAGCCATCCCATTGGAGAGCTGACACAATGGAAAATACCAAGAGGAGAAGCGAAGAAAAGGGCCAGACCCTGCTTTTAAAAGGAAAACGTTACCAAGCAGGAATGGACAGGGTGTTGCCAGACCCAGAGGCTTCAGCAAAAGGAGCAAAAGACAAGATCACAGCATCTCTGTGGGACCAAGCCATAAAGGTGGTAAGAGCTCCAATTACAAACCATGAAGTGGTTCAGATGCTTGTTGCATCCCCAGTTAAACAGAAACTAACATGTTCATATGCATGTATGTTCAAAAGAGCTTCAAAATGCACAGGTCTTGCCCAAGTTCCAGAAGAATCTGTGCAGGGAATCTGTACACTGAATCACAGTGTGTAGCTCAAAGACTGGGGATATTCACCCCATCTAAAGACACAAGAACTTCTGTCCCTCCCATCCAAGTTCTACAGTCTGGGTTTGAAAATTACTGCCCACTGGAGCTGGAGATAACTCAGGATCCAAAAGTTTGAGTTCAATGAAGTGTCCCAATGATTACCATAAGGGGCTACATGACTCAGCCAGCTGTGTGACACTTCCAAAGGAATTCATTCCAGCAGGAGCAGACACTGTATAGACTGGATGGCAGACAGCCACCTGCCTAGCCTCCCAAGCACTGATGCTTCAACATAACACAGAGGATAATTGGTCTTAAGTCCTGTTTCTAGGCATGCCAAAAAGTACACAGACCACTTTGGCAAAGTTCAGGGCACTGCAAGCTGACAAGCTTCCATTTTGCCCTAGGTAACCTGCACTGTGGATGCTCTGATTGCTTCACACAGGACTTCCTTGGAGAGATTTCTCTCTCAACCATGTCTTCCCCAAATCCTGGTGACATCCTGCTAGAACTGAGTAACTGCACAGATTTTCTCACCCATCAGGTGTGCCTTCCCAGCCAGCAGTGGGGGATTTCAGAAAGGCAGCAGTGGGAAGAGAATTTACTGGGGTTGTCTCAGCTGCACCCGTTTGAGGAATACAGAGAGGTTTCCAGGTTCCAGCCTTTCCCATCTGGCACTTTTTACTGATCCCATCACTTGTTCAGTGGCTCAGCAGGGGAAGAGCTCACACTGCACTTAGCTGGCTAGAAAGTGGTACACAAATACATGCACATGACATACAGATACTGTACATTCACTTGACAAGATGTTTTCTTTTTCTCTGGAGCTCACAACACTGGCACAGGAGCCGGTCCTAAACCTACTGACTCAGAGAAAACTTTCTGCCTCCTTTCAAAGCAGCAGGATGAGCCATGGCCACTTTTACAGCCAAAAAGTACAAGGCTCTCTAAACTCAACGAGAGTCTTTGCCTAAGTACTGTCACAGCACACAGCTAAAAGCATGGAAATAAGAAACCTCCTGAGTTCATCCCTTCAGCACCCAGGACCAGTGAAAAATTTCCAAACAAAGTATGGTTTACAGCTTGCCTCATTCAGCCACATTCTAACTCCAAATACACATTTCTATTTAACACTGCTGAAAGCTTCACTGAGGATAAGGACAGTGCAGGAGGCAAAGATGGACATATAAGGCGACCACATGATATATGGAAAATATGAATAAATCTCATCGCCATCGCAGCTGCAACGAACAGTAATCACTTGACTTAAATCTGCACATACATATCATTTCTATGTGACACTTTACAATAAATAAGCATGAAATAGATGCTCTTTAAAGAGCAGTTTAAAAATCCATGCTGCAAGTACTTTCACCAAGACACGAAACAACGAGGAAGGAAAAAAATGCTTTGGGCACAAGAACAAACCCTGGAACAGCTGCTCCTATACATGCAGCAATATTTCTACCTGGACATGAACAAAAGATATTTTCTCTCTTATGTACAGGAGACTGGCCACTGGAAAAGACTTTTCTCATTAGAAAACAAATATTTTTATATGAAACTGTTCTGAAGTTGTAAACCTTAGGATTTCTTCTTCCCCAGGATTTAAATACTACCTAGACATGTACTTGAAGATAAAACAGCTCACAAATTTTCATGTTGGCTATCAGAACACTTCTATTACTAACACTGGAAGCTGCTGTTCCTGTAAAATCCAAATCATGCTAAATGCTCATGGGTGTAAAACACAAGTTTGTTATCCTGGTATCAAAACAACAATCCACTGATGAGTTCTGATTCAGGATAACTCAAGGGCATGCATTGATTTTGCTTACTTGACCTCTACTGTGGGTTGCTTCCTCTCCACTTGCTCTTCTGAATAAAGTTCTTTATAATTAAACAAGGTATAGAATGATATAAAAACACCTTGCTGAGGTCAAAGAGACTTGGGCTCTGAACACACCTTTTCTATCTATCTGGCTTTAAAGGAAATACTTGGGGTACCAAAATGCTCTTATAAACATAACACCATCCTTGAAAGTTTTCAGTCTGAGAAATGGTGACTGAAGATCAAGGACATTTTCATTAGAAATTCCTAATAACAAGTGTACTCAGCAAGGAGCATGTATTTTGGAAATCAAAGTAACTTTAGCTATTAGGCTTATGTGCATTTACACAAACTTGAACTCCTTAAAAACAACAAAAAACATATGAGGGTTTTTTTTCCTCCTTATATTTTCACCTGGTTTCTACTGATGGATAGATTTATTTAATGAGGAATTTATGTATAACAACATCTTCTAAAGCTCTGGAAATGTATCTATACATGAAACATCCCATTCAAAAATAAAAATACATTTAATTTAAAAGCCTTGCTGATTACTTCTTACATACCTAATCTGCCTCAGTTCACAGCATCTGCAAACTATGCAACTCACAAACAATCTGGCCGTGTACAAAACCCAGACAAGCAGCAGCAGGTCCCAGTCCTTGCCCCACTGCCAGCATCCCCATAATCTGCCACGGACACAATGTGTCATTAGTACAGGGGCTCAGGCAAACACCCAGCTCCAGCAGGGTGTTAGTAAGAGGTCTAACAAGGAACAAAAGAAATGTTGCCCTCTGGAAATTGATCGATGGGCTGGATGATCTAATACACACTCTCCCCTCCACATCTGATGAACTGGTATTTTGCTGTTCCGGCAATTGCTCATCTGTTCACATGCACGGGGTGATTATACGCGGTTATACCAAACCTTATTCGGCAGCAAGCG
The DNA here is from genome assembly GCA_013399135.1 of Heliornis fulica. Classification (NCBI taxonomy): domain Eukaryota; kingdom Metazoa; phylum Chordata; class Aves; order Gruiformes; family Heliornithidae; genus Heliornis; species Heliornis fulica. The sequence continues at coordinate 177,718 of VXBZ01009404.1, forward strand.
AGTTCTCAGCTACAGATGCTGTAACCCTCTGCTTAAGGACACCAAACATCCACCTCGGACACGTGCCTGTCACCCACACTGTTCAAGTTTTCTTTAAAACCTTTAAACACCTCTCAACAACCTTCCCACTCTGCTCACTGTCTGCAGCACAGTATCAACTCATCCCGTCTTTAACCCAGAAGTTTTCTCAACTACGCTGGGGCCCACAAGCTTTTCTCCAGGCTCAGGGGGTGCGTGCAGGGCAGGGGGAAAACCAGGATCGTTTCTCTCACGATGTCTCAGGCTGGAAGGGGAAGTTTTGAGTCCCATGGCACAGGGACTGGGTTCATCTGCTCCCAGGGAATGCTCCACGTCCCATGTGCTCATGCCAACTTGAGCAGAAGCCCTGGCAACCCCTTGAGCCAGGGCTGGTTGGGAAGGGAGCACCTGCCACAGGGCAGATGCCACCAGGGTCACCATCTCCCTTTGGCTCTCCTCAAACCGTGCGGTGGCTCTCGAAGGGACTCCCTGCTCCAACCAGGGTTGCTCAGTGGCAACAAGCTTTTGCCGAGCCACCTTATATTCCAGCCCAGGGAAATCCTCCGCGGTCAGAGGGGTCCAACCTTCAGAGAGGTTCAACCTTCAGACGGGTTCAGGGCTGCAGAGCGGCAGCGCCCCGGTAAATTGACTCACACCCCAGGGAAGG
>VXBZ01009405.1:5009-43581 GCA_013399135.1 Heliornis fulica
AAAAGATAAACCCAACCCTGTGCTTTAGGGCACCAGGGTTGCTGGTGCAGGAGCACCAGACCTAGATCTCACCCTGCGGCAGTTCTGAGCGGAAGGGTGGTGACAGGGTCCTTTCTACTTTTAGCCATGAAGAAAAGTTGAAAAGGCAGCCTATTCTGATTTGCTAGGAGACTAGATAAATTTTATCTTCATCTGCATGCACTCCATTTGTCATCCAGGCTATTTTCATGTACTTTAATGACTCAATATTTTTGCTCCTTTTTAATCCTCTTAGCCTTACAGTGGTTATGTAGCCTGGGAAGAGTGATGAGAACAACAGACAAGGAAGTCTTAGAGCAAACAAAGAAGGAGTTGGGTGGTTGGGTGCCAGTCCCGGACTGCTCAGTGATCAGTTCCTGTCCCAGGGTGGGAGGGTGAGAGCTAGCCTCACTGCAGAGCTCCTGGGCAGGCTTGGATGTTCCAGAAAGAGCAGGTAAATACCTCTCAAGTGTGAGGAGCTACTACCTAAAACTCATCATGTAATGCGGGTGTGTAAGCTTCCCCTCCCTTGTGTGATGAAATCAGAGCTGATATGGATGGAGGCTGCTGGCTGTCCAGGGTCCAAATTTTCCTGTTTGAACAATCACCTGTAGCTTTTCTTCAAAGGACCAGAGCAGTGCCCATGGTTCCTTTTTCCAAAGAAATGGACCTTAACGTTGCAGTGTCACTGTCTGGTATGGAATGTATCACATGGTTTTATAGTTCACTGTCTATAGTTATATAGACCCTTGCTTTTTGGTGTTTTCTACTACAGGCTTCTTTGTATTTAAAAGCTCTTAAAATGTCACTAGCCCCTGGATAAACATCAGGAATCATTAAATGATGTTCCCACATCCCAGGCTGCTCTTGCTCTCCTACCTTCTGACCCATTCTCTCACCTTTTCAGTTGTCCAGTGGACAGTCAAAGAACAAGGGCTGAGCGCCCTCTAATCCATCAGGTTCCGCAAAAGGATCCTCACTGTGCAAAGGTGAATTAGATCTGATGTTCTTGGAGTGGATTATACAGCTTTTTAACCAAGAGATCTTCTCAGAGGGAAAGAGAATTCTGAGTATTTTTGCATTTAAATTCAGTTGAAATTTTGCACTGACAACGGACATCAAGATTCACTTCTTAAGGCTGTCCAGTAGGCATAGAGGAATTTTCCTGGAACAAATACATTTTAATGACTAGTCTAATTTTGTTCAAGGGTAATACATAACCATAAATCACACGAGGTTGTTTTGCTAGTCATGGGTACTAGACAGGTCCCACAAAATCTGTGCAATTTCAAAGACAAGGTCTTTGATTTCAGTGGATAAGACTGTGGTTCCAAAACCTGTGGCAGGCACTTCAGGATTTGTAAATGCACACAGAGAGGCTAAAAAGAAGAACAGAGATAAACAGAATCATAGAATCACAGAATGTGTTAGGTTGGAAGGGACCCTTAAAGATCATCCAGTCCAACCACCCTGCAGTAAGCAGGTACACCTTTAACTAGATCAGGTTACTCAGAACTTCTTCAAGTGTGACTTTGAATGTCTCCAGGGATGGGGCCTCCACCACCCCTCTGGGCAACCTGTTCCAGTGATCCACCACCCTCATATTGAAGAACTTTTTCCTAATATCCAAGAAAAGTACAAACTGCCTCATATGCCCACAAAGTTAAGAACATGGGATGATGGGCAATTGCAATGGTGTAGATAATGAATTTACTCTGCATTTACAGTCTAGTTTACCTCAGAGGTACTTGCTTTTGTGCATATAGCTTTTGTGTAACAGGAAGCAGCTGGAGATAATGCTAAAATGAAAACTTGTAGGTGGTCCGGCTATGGTCTTTTGGTGAACTGACAGGAGTACCATGGGTTGGGTTTTTTGCAATGCACAGAAAGACTTCTTGGAGAAGAGAAGCCTCCAGGGGGACCTTATAGTGGCCCTCCAGTACCTGAAAGGTGCCTATAAGAAAGCTGAGGAAGAACTGTGCATGAGGACATGTAGTGATAGGATGAGGGGCAATGGTTTTAAACTAGAAAAGGGGATATTTAGGCTGTATATTAGGAAAGAATTCTTCAATATGACCTTTAAAGGTTCCTTCCAACCTAACACATTCTATGGTTTTACAAGATAGGAACAAAAGCATTGTTGTTACTTCGTCAGAAGAGGACAAGACTTAGGAGTCAAATGGTCCTTAAAGGTATAAAAGGTAAATGCAAAGATGGTGGGATTAAATTATGTTTGTGGGGACAGACAAAAGGCAGTGACCTTAAGATAAAAATTCAAGTTAAATGACGGAAAAAGCAAGCTGCAAATAGTGTGGCTGTTTTCTATGTGATTTAATTGCTACCGCCTCCTCTTTCTTCTTTGCACATGTTATCACTGTCTGTGACAAGTCCAGTCCCTGACTTTGCTTTCCCCAACCCACACACTTTATCACATTTCCATTTTGTTTCAAATCTCTGCTGAAAACACATGTTTTGCACCATGTCTACCTGAGTTTCTCTTCCACCTGCATTCCCTAGATGTAGAATATTTAATTCTATAGATTATTATAATTGACATTAACATTTTGATGAAAGTTATTTAAATTGCATCATGCTACACAGCAGGAAAAAGAGAAGGGTCATCACTGTTCAACAATATCAGCAAATGATTGTCAGTGATGTCCTAAATCAGTCACAGATTTGGTCCTTGGTGCACATGATTTGCTTTGCCTGTAGTAAGGACATTTGTAACCTTTTACAGACTCTTATTTTCTTCTGTAATATTGTCCCATGTGAGAATGTTTATTATCAATGGTGTAAAAGATAAAGGCATTTTCTATTGGTGTTTCATATTGAAAATCTGACTTGTATTACCGACTCAATAGACAGAATAAGAGAGCAGAACATACACTAAACAACAAATCTGTAAACAAGCGAGACACTATTCTCCATTCTTGGAGACACCTTTGCAGTTCAGCAGTAAAAAGAAAAAACAGAATTTCCAGAAGGAGTTCTTTTGTTTTTCAGTTTTCCCATCATCTTTTCTTTGCATTTGATCAGATGATGTTTATAAAGTTTGGAGCAGGTCATGCCCAAAAGCCTCATTTACCCAGAAAGTAAATAATTCAGGTTGAATCTTCTGAAAGAGCTAAGAAGAATTAAGCACAGATCTTTTAAAGTATCAGGGTACCCAATTTCCATTGATTTTAATTCCCTGAAGGAGATTGAATGGGATTTTATGCCCCAGATTCCTTGAAAATATCTGTATAGTCTGAATGGAATCATCCCAAAGCACATTTATGCTTTATGATAGAAACAGATTGCTGCATTGTCTCTTGTTCACCCCCTCCAGTTTTTTAATGCTTCAACTCTTTTCCAAGCAGGACAGTTAAACAATGGCTATAACAAAGACTATATAAAGTTCAATTTTCTTGGATTTATCTGGGTCTTGGCTTCATTTTGCAAATAGAGCCCAATCCTGCTGGGCTCGGAGTTACCTGAACATGCTTCCGTGAGGTAAATTAGTATGTGAACATGCCCACATAGCTCCTCAATGGTAAGTGCTAATGTACACTTGGAATACAGGAAGGAAAATAACTGGAAATTATCTGTCAGAGGAAAAAAGTACAAACCACCTCATGTGAACTGAAAGTTAAAAGCATGGGATGATTAGCAGTTGCAGTAGCATAGGTGATGAACTTACTATGAATTCAAGGTCTAGCTTACCTCAGAGGTATTTGCTTTTGTGCATATAGCTTTTGTGTAACAGAAAGCAGCTGGGGATAATGTTAAAATGAAAACATGTACATGGTCACAGAATCACAGAATGTTTGGGATTGGAAGAGCCCTTGAAAGATCACCAAGTCCAACCTCCCTTGCCATAGCAGGATCACCCAGTTTAGGTCACAGAGGAACACATCCAGGAGGGTTTTGAATGTCTCCAGAGAAGGAGACACCACAGCCTCTCTGGGCAGCCTGTGCCAGTGCTCTGTTACCCTCACAGTGAAAAGGATTTTCCTTATATTCACATGGAACCTCTTATGTTGCAGCTTGGACTCATTGCCCCTTGTCCTATCACTGGCTATCACTGAGAAGAGCCTGGCTTCATCCTCCTGACACTCACCCTTTACATATTTATAAACATTAATAAGGTCATCCCTCAGTCTCCTCCAAGCTAAAGAGACCCAGCTCCCTCAGTCTTTCCTCAGAAGGAAGGTGTTCCACTTCCTTAATCATCCTTGTGTCCATGGTCCCGCCATGGCCTTCTGCTGAATTGTCAGGAGTGCCTAGGTTGGTTTTTTTGGCAATGTACAGAAAGACTTCTTGGAGAAGAGAAGCCTCCAGGGGGACCTTATAGTGGCCCTCCAGTATCTGAAAGGTGCGTATAAGAAAGCTGGGGAAGAACTGTTCACGAGGGCATGTAGTGATAGGATGATGGGTAGTGGTTTTAAACTAGAAAAGTGGAGATTTAGGTTGGATATTAGGAAGAAAGTTCTTCAGTATAATGGCAGTAGATCATTGGAACAGGTTGTTCAGAGAGGTGGTGAAGGCCACATCCCTGGAGATATTCAAGGTCAGGCTTGATGGGGCTCTGAGCAACCTGATCTAGTGAAGATGTCCCTGCTTACTGCAGGGAGTTGGACTAGATGACCTTTAAAGGTCCCTTCCAACCTAACACATTCTACCATTCTACTACTCTGCAAAGCATATCTGAGCCACAACATATGCTACCTCTGCTTTTCACCTGAAAAATGTATCATGCCTTTCATTTTAAAAAGTAGTTTCACAAAGTTGTTAAATGCCAGAATAAAAAAAAAGGAATGAACAAATATTTTCCTCTATTGATATAATCCTATGGAAATGCTGCAGGTGTACCTATTAGATGTGCTAATACTTCTGTACAATGAGGTACTAGCAGTACCTGTGTTGGACCAATGAAACCCTGTGTGCTTTAAACTGATTGATTTGAAACAGCAGTCCTGTTAACAATCACGGTAAAGCCATTATGTTTCAGTGGAGCCATGCTTGAAAATATAGTTCATGGAAACACAAACCCAAGTTATGATCCCAGCCTATGAATGTGATTTGAAATATTCTTTTTACATCATGAAAACTGGGAAACTGGTGTCCTTTTCTTCTCCTGGTCATTACATGGACAGGTGAAGTGTGAAGTGACCCATCTAGACCTGGTTGGACTAGATGATCTTGGAGGTCTTTTCCAACCTTAATGTTTCTATCATTCTGTGATTCTGTAAAGCACCTTCATGCAATCCACATCAACAGTCACATTGTTTTTTTTCTGGAATAGGATTATTTTGAGGTTTGGGGATTTTTTTCCCCAGGTTCTATGGGTGTGTCAGGTAAGTAGAAAATAAAAAATTGTTTACTTGCTTGCTCTAAAAAATCCAGTGGCCTTGGACAAAGCAAATACAAAAAGTATGCTTTATTCTCTGGAGACCTCACTCAAAGCCTGTTGAATTACACAGGCTCTCCCAAGCTCATTGGAGGCAGACAGTGAATCCAACTGGCCCAACCAACTCTTCTGTGACTTCACTGTTGAGCTCAGGTCTTCCTAATTAAAAGACCACTTCTTGAAACCGCTTTGTTGCCAGTCACCTGTCCTCTGTTTATCTCCCTGTGTAATGGCACAACTGGCTATCTTAATGATAAGGACTCTGTTGAACTTTCAGTGCATACCATTGTTGGAAAGACAGAGTACATAATCCTTTTCCTTCAGAAGAAGGGATGTCTTCCTCTTTGCCTGCCATAGGTGTAAGCGTGGCCCCTTCAAACACAGCCATGCTTGTGGATGTTTTGATTTTCTTAGAGGCAGAGATGAGTTTAACAGGAGAGTTTTACCTCAAAGTGTAGATGCAATTAGTTTATTTTGGCTCACAGCACAGTGAATTTAAGACAAAACAATAAATTAAAACCGGCAGGATTCCTTCAGGCACTCTGACGTTTTTCTTCTTCTGTTTTTTTTTTTTTTTCCTTTCTCTTTTTGTGTTTAACAGGAGGTGGTGGTTGTAACATTTGCAAAATAATAAGTGCAATAACTTGACATTGTGATATGATTACTTATGTAAGTGCTTAGACATACAAATACCTAAACACTAATGTCATTATTGAGAGTCATGGCAGTTATTCCAGCCAAGTTAATAAAAGATCATTACTGTAACTATTTGCACAGGACTGAACACGATGGGGAATCTGGGATATGGAGAGTCTAACAATACACAACACTCTCAAACTTTATTCTCAGTGTATTTGGGGGCATGTGCTTATTCTAACAAGAAATCAGAAATAATTCAGTGGATATTTAGTCTGGAGGGTTATTTAGAGTAAAATTATACAAGAAAATTTTGCTTTTCTTATCTCTGTATTTCCCCTCCCCACCCCCCCATTTTCTCTGTTGAGGAAGCTAAGCACAGTTAATTTAGGCACAATTTCTCTGCAGTTTACATACTCCTGGATCTTAACATGGAGATGTAAATAGCTGGGTGTGAACTTGCCGGGCATCATGTTCAGCTGACAGGAACAGTCCAACCAGATAGGTCTGTGTAGATAACAAACTCATTTCTGCATTCACTGGGAATCAGGTCTCAGGTGATTGTTGTTCTTTAATGATGATTTATTTAAATCGCTCTAATTCAAATACAGAGCCAGTCCCAGGCTACGGCTGGCTGGACCAACTTCATAGGTTGGACAAAACATTGGGGCAGAAATTCACCCTGTTTCCCTGTCTCACCTTGCACTCCCCAGCCAGGACTTTTCCACGTCACTCTGCTACCATTTCTTCTTTTCATCCAGAAGAAGCCTGCAAAAACAAGCCTTGCTGAGTTATGCAAGGAACAACAAATCTCAATTCTGGCAGTAGGAGGGGAGGGAAATAGCAAAGTGAATTTCAAAGCGTTATCAGAGGGGATGCCTCACTGCATGGGCTTGCTTCCAACCTATCCATAAGATTTTGAGACAGTATCTTATCCGCGTTCTTTGGTGCAAAGGGAGCAGCTGCCCCTGAGTTAACCAGGGACAATTGCGTATGGTGCACACACTAAAATGATTATTTCTTACTGAAGCCTAGAACTGAGTCTAATACCAGTCTGGACATAGAAGCTCTCCAGGCAAGCCCCTCACTGAGCCAGCCAGTCACACTCTGCACTGGCGAGGTTTCTGACTCAACATAAGGATAGTGCATATGAGACACACTACAATGCCACCTGATGTCACTCCAACTGTTTTTAACCTCCATGTCTAGATATAGCAGCATTGAGATATAAATGGGAAGCTCTCATTTTTTAAATTTGTTTTTCCTATTTTTTCTTCCCCCAAAAGGTGCTGCCAGGGAAAGATCTAATATGTCCCAGAGGGATTCCCGTATCACAGTTTGAGGACCTACATGCATTCCCAGAGCTTTCCTTCCAGATCCCATCTCCTCTTGTTCACACCAGCACTGAAAGCTGAGGTCAGATCACTCTGCTGATCCAGCTACAAACCCATCTGAAGAGAAAGAAAAAGCTAGTTTTCACTAACCACACAAACATCCATTTGATGGCTAACACTGGTGAAGACGTTGGCAGTGGGAAGATAAAGGGAAAGAGAAAGATGAGACCTTCCGTTTAGCAGCAGCACAGTCTGAGATCAGTGTAACCCACTTGTGAAACCTCATCCTATGTGCCAGTTACTGAAATCCACACATGGAAAGCACCACATTTGCTGCCTTAGAGAGGGTAATGCTTCACTGAAGTGAAAGATTCTCACAAAGTTAAATTCTCTTTTGAGATAGAAACTCCACTGCCAGGAACTCACAGAGCTGCTTACCATCCTCAGCAGTCCTGCCGATCGCGACTTCACCACGGCTGTGCTGGGAGGAATTAAGGCTTCCTCTGTTTTCTTTGTGTGCTCCACAACCAACACGTAGTATTTCAAAACCAGATGGATTTGGCATAGGTCTTTCTTCACTGGCAGTTTGTTTGTATACTATGTTTACTTATTTCAGCGAAGTATTGGAGAAAGGTGTTTGAAACTGGTTTATCAGTGCTTATCAATGTGTAAGGCCATTACAGAGCAGCCTGTAACAAGCTTTCTCACTCAATAAGGTCTGGCCTGGAGCGTCAACAAGTTATGAATGAAGCCTGAAGCTTGCCTTCTATATCTGGAAATGAAGAAGGAAAAATCCACATCTGACTTGCATGTCCTTCCCAGCCCTAACCATTTTTTCCCTGGCAGGAGAGTTTTCCCTGCAGCAGTACAGCTGGCCAGGAGGGGCAGTGGTGGCACAGGTAAAAAGGCTCAGAGACACCTTTCCCTCTCTCTGCTGGCTCACGAGTCTCTGGGGACCGATTGGTTTTAAGATTAGTTATGCAGGGATAGAGGGGAGCAAGGAGGGTAAAGGTCTCTTAATGTCATTCCTCACCTTCCTCACAAACACACTTCCAAGGCTCCAGGTTGTACTGTAGTCACACCCAAACTTGTGATACTGGGCCTCCCACACCTCTCTCTCCACAAGCTCCTCAGGCTCTTCAAAGCCCTCTGATCCATGAGCACCGTGGAGCTTCTGGCTCCTCCTGACTCTCCTAGACACCTTTCCAGAACTAAAGAAGCCCAGCAGAGAGGAACATGCTTTTCCGCAGCATTGAATCCTGTTGCAGGAAAGTCGCTATAGCTTCATATATCTTAATGATTGCTTTGTTAATAGTCTACGTGTCCAAAGATTGGACCGGATCCCCACTGAGTTGGAAAACTACTGTGGAGAAATCCCTGGCACCACATTTGTTTATCTTAGCTGACAATTTGTCTCATTGTCTCTAACACTGATGAAACCACAAATAGTGCTCCAAGATTATTTGCCTCGATAACAATGACAACAAATTTAAGAAGCACAGATATGTCAGCTGCATTACAGTGGTGGCACCCAAAACCCAACTGGAACCTTTAGCTTTCAAGGACAGACTATTAAAATAGGTTCTCCACCTCAACAAGATAAACCTGTCCGTAATATATATTTGTGTCCGTGAAGAAATCACTTTGATCTTGAATGCAACCTTTCAACAAATTAGGGAAAAAGAAAAAAAAAAAAAAGCAGCTATGTGCTCGCATAGGGCATTAATATTGTGTAAGCAAAGATACAGAGGTGAGGTTTCTAAGGCTTGCATGCAGGTACTCCAATTTAGAAGCGAAGTGACTTGATTTCACTGCTGCTTAATCCTTCAACTCCAACATGAAACTGTACAGGAGTTTCTTCTAGAACACAAACGAGGGCACCTGCATGAAGGTTCAATGCAATGTAATTTATGTCCATTAATCTTATAGTCTCAGATCATCCAAGACACTTTTCTCAACTGTGCCCAGTTAGACAAAGCACATGTATTTATTCCTGATTAAAGGTGTAGCCATCCTTCCTAGCTCTTCCAGGTGTGGCCCAACATGTCAGTGTCCGTCTCTTGCGCCAGACATGGAGCAATGGCCAGTGGCTCAGGCAGAACACTCCATCAGCTGCTCCAGGGAGACGATGGAGCACGCCATCATGTAACATTGTGAAGCAGTTGGCAAACGATGGTCTTCATGTATGTTGAATAATGTTTAGTTCTTCAAACTGTCATACACTATGTCAATTATGTAAAAATACTTGTTCTGCATCTCTGACAGCATTCATTTGTCTATCAAATCTTAGACCATACCCTATCCTGAGTTACATTCCTTGTGCTGTGGGTTGGGTGAGATATCCTTGAAGCTATGGGTGTAACCACCACCTTCTTCTAACGCAGCTGGAAGAAACAGTTAAGCAGCTTTATGGAATAATAGAGACCTCCACCTCAAACAAAAGCACACGTTACTGGTTAAAACCACAGCACATACATAGGCTGTGCAGGCTGAAAGGTGCAGGAGCGCGAGTTGGCTGACTATTGGTTTCGAAGGAGCAGAATGTGTGCCCATGTCTCTGTGGAAGAGGGGCAGGAAAGCCCCAGAAGAGTAAATACAGAAAGATGATGGAAAGCCTAAACGAAATCCTAAGACCGTGGCCAACAGAAAAAAAAACAAAATCAGAAAGGAAGTTTTCAAGTTAAATACTTGAATCTTTCCATGCTCAGGGGACTGGGACTTCATAAAGTCTTTGTAAATAAATAGGTTTTATCAGAGACATCTGATTCCACTTGAAATTTCTCTTTCTAAAGGAAAAGAAACCAACCTCACAAGACCCTGAACTTCAATTAAGTGTTCAGGTCAAAAAGGTATGAAACAAATCCCTACTGACCTGAAATCTGGATAATTGCACAAGATGTAAGCCAGGCTGGAGTTTGTCTCCCATGTTCAATATTCATTTCTCCCCGCCTCTCTAACATGAACACATAAACACAGAGAAAAAAAAAAGAAAAGGATAAGGAGGAGGGGGAAAGAAGGGAGTGTGGGAAGAGAGCATATAAACCTTATCATTTCTCATGTGTGCTCAGTACAAAATTGTAATTTAATAATGCTTATTTCTTGACACAGTCACTATTTTTTTCCTTTAAAATAAATAAAATATCAGAGATGATAATTCAAGGTTTTTGATTTGACATAGGTTATATAGTTCTGCTATATGGATTCTTGTGCTATCCGTAAGCCAGTTTAGCTTTGCACTTGTGTTGCAAAAGGATTGAATTATAGCTTTGCAGTAGATTATATTTCTTTGTATTATTCTATTTATATATGTCTGGCTGCTCTATTATGCATTTTCTTCGTACTATCTTATAAACTGATTGGGACATATCTCCTTTTCTATTGTGTATGTAAGTGCCCGCCACAGTATGGATTTAAAAGCAAAATTAAATACCCAATATCCCAGGCTTAGAAAATCATTGGTGCTCTGTTGCTGCATTGTAATTCTGCCTACCGTTCTACCTACCTACATTCAGCTTATACAGAAAATGCAATTAAAGACATGGATTGCTGAGAAATGGGAATTATTTTCCAGGAATTGTAATGACTAAACTTTGCCCCTTTCTGTCCCTGTATGCCATACTTGAGCTTTGTTGATGAGAGCTTCTGATGACGCTCTTATGTTCTTAGTACAATATGCTGTGTAATATTCAAGTATGTTCTCGGCTCTCTTGGCATCTTTCTTTGCTTTGGGGCTCTGTGCCTTTTTGTCCTAAAATTACAGATGTATAATCCTTGCATTTGCTCTGTGCCTTGAAACAACTGGCATGCTATTATTTTCTGTGGGACACCTAATAGTGAGGAAAAATATTGAGTATTTTACTAAGCAATAAAATGTTCTTCAAGTGATAATGTGTCTTAGCATAGAGTAGATCCTGATACCAGTCTTTTCTTACACTGTATTTGTTGAATTTGCTATTCATGAAAGTAGGACTCACAGAATGGACTAAATCCAAGTACAGGGCAGGTAGTATGCAAGTTTTCCCTCCCAGCTTCTCCCAGTCCCCCACCATCTCAGTTTGTTGCTGTTTTCATACCGTGTCTCCTTAAGGTAGAAATGTGGTGTCTTTATTGTGTGGACAAACATTTGCTGAGCTCTGAGATGAAACCTCCACAGTTTTTACCCTGTGCAGGGTCTGTACTGGGGTTTTTACAGGTGAGAAGCTAGTGGGTCTGCTACAGCTTCCCACCCGGTGCCATCGTGGAAGTAAAGCAACAGACCTTGTTGCCTCTTTTTACTCTCCTCTGCACCTGGAAAACATGCATAGTATGGTGGTGAAACTCCGTTTCTGAAGAATCTGGCAAAAGGCATTTGTTAGTAGCAATGGCATTCGTTAATAGAAATGGCATTCAAACAAAGGCTTGATGGGAACACAGCCAGTAAGCTTATTTATTTTGGGGTCCTCAGCTAAATGAGGATGGGCTTTTACAGGCATATAGCCACAAGTTAAATACAAATCCCATGATCTCTGAATTCATTTGCCCCAACCATGTTCCTTCAAATAGCCTTTAAAACTAATTTTGCACATTTTGTATGTATTTATATATTTATAATAAAAATGTAAATGAAAGAATCAAAACCTGGTAGCTTTACCTCATAATACTTCACTTGAAGCGTACAGGCAGAGAGTAAACATTGGGTAAAAAAAAAGTATTAGTAGCTCTAGGAAGCATAGAGTGTTTAATATCCAGATTAAATATTGGTAGAGCTTGAGCTCCTTTTCTGTCAGTCTATCACCTGCCATTGTAAAAGACTCCTGTCAAATATCTCCTGACCAATTATGTCTGCAGTAGCTTGGGAAGAATCCTCTATCCGTCTGCTCACGGTGCTGTGGGCTATGAACGGGAGACTGGCCTGAATTATTCGTGGGGTAAACCCTTTATAGGTTTTAGAAACAATTAACTTATCTATTTTCTACTAGTCCGAAAGCTTTGTGGGTAGCACAAATGTAAATTTATTTTAACCTCAAATCCAATGTATAATTTTTTTTGTGGAACTGGAAGTAGGGAACCAGTGTGATTGGAAGATACATTTCAATTAATTCTTCCTCCGATGTTTTATCTCCTCAGCATCAGAACCTTTTATAGTGTTAAAATTAACAATTATGCAGCTGATGGCTGGCTGAAACCACAAGGGGATCTGGAAAGGGCCTCAGATAACACAACATGTATAAATCATTCAGGAGAACAATTCATGAAAGAAAAGTTATCTGTGTTTTGGATGACATTGGAAGAACTAAATAGGAGTCAATTTGAGGAAGGGACATTTTGCTCCATTGTCCGGCCTGGCTTTTTTTTTCAATTTTTTTTTTTTAATTTTATTGTGTTGTAATACACATTTTCAAAATTAATTAACCATTAACAGCAAGATAAATGCTTCTTCTTGTGTTAGGGAAATGCCGGCCTCGGTGGTGAAAGATTATTTCACATGAGCAGCGCTCTTCAAGAAAGCTGTTGCCAGATAAGGTGGCGACTGTACTTTGAAGAGGAACAATGAGAAGTGACAGACAAGCCCGTGTTTACCAAACTGAATAGGGGACTTGCAGGTTTCCACTCATCGCTCGGTTACCTAAGCCTAGGGAATCAAGGCTGGAGTGCTGTTTCACCAACCCAGATCAGTAACAAAGTGGTAACTACTTCAGAATATAATAACGTGCCGTGAAATCTTACTCCAGGCAGTAATGAATAGCAATTATTATTTTTTTAATTTCATTTTTATGGAGTGATTAAATAATACGTTGTTGGAACTGCTCTTGTGTTTATGCATTTGGCAGCTGCAGAGTATTTTTGTCCCATGCCTTTTTTTTTCGACATTCAGGCTTTGGATTACAGGTTGGTGTGTCAACACAGCACAACTCAAATGTGAAATCTTTCTAATTCAAAAAGTCCAGAAACATAAAAATAGGAAGCAAATGTTCTCGTTCTGTGGCTTAAGAGAAGATCTAAATGTGACATCCGTGCTGCACACAAAATGGCGTGTGACTCGTGTGTGTCTGTGTGTGTGTGTGTCTGTGTGTGATGCTCTGACCCACAGCCCAAGCTCCTGGAGCAGCATACCAACCCACCTTGTCCCGAGAAGGCCGCTGGCAACAGGAATATTTTCACATTTTTGCCACTAACATGGCAGAGCCGGCAGAGCCGCTACGTGGAGCACAGGGTAGGACAAGCCCCCCTCACCAATCGCTTGTGACCTTTCACTAAGTGCTCAATTCTAATTATGTTTTTTGTTGAGCAAACATATGTGATGTTACAGTCCTGAACCCAAATACTTGTAGAACAAGTATTTGGGTTCAGGAACAATCCTGCTGTCTGCATACAGCCTCAGCAGCTCCTTTGTAGATGTGAAGAGTGTGGATCAGCGCTGTCGGAACAGGTTCAGCAGGAAAGAGGGATAAGACCACAACACACAGGCTTCATATATATATATGTGTGTATGTGTGTGAGATATATGTGTGTATATATATGTAAATGTATAATAGGACTGTTTCTTCATTCTGTCACAGTCACTTCAACCCACGGAAGTGGATTTACGCCAGAAAACAACATTTTGACAGAATTTGTGACACACAGGAATGAGCATACACACACATACATGCAGACTGTATTTCCTCCTGTAAATGCATATATGAGATATAAATACTATGTCAAAAGGGCTACTAGATACACTATTTATTTTAACATCCATTATTTACATGAAATTAAGAGTGTAAGATTTCGGTCTGTGCATAATCAGCTGCTATTTACCTATTAATTTTTTTATAATGTATATGACTTATTTTTCATGTCTGCAGTTATTTTTACATGTGTGCTCTTTATATCTTTAGTTTTGAGCAACAATATTAAATATTAAATGGACTCAGACATATAATAGTTTCCAAATTTATAGTACACAGAAGTTCATATCCATTAATACATTTTACCAGAACATATAAACATCTCTTATTTTTTTTCTGTTCAAATTCAAACCAATCGAATCCAAACCTTATGGGATGCAGTGCAGAAAATATTTGGTTCAAATCACAGATTTTCACTAATTGCCAGAAAAATATTTGCTACTCTGTGGGGAGAGATCCTTTCTGTTAATTTTGACACACATGTAGGTAATGTAGAGTACATTTTGTCTTTCTGACAGTCTGTAGGTTAGATTAGTCTGGAAGCACTACAGAAGTAATACAGACCGTCATTATCTACGTTATTCGGAAGACCTTTAGAGAGGTCTCGGAAAATGTACTTTATCTGTTATACTAAGTAATAACAAATCAATGATGCTCAATGGAGTGTGCACACACATAGATGTGCAACATCTGGTGAAATCCCTTCGTCTCCTGATGGCTGGTGAAAGTGAAAAGCTGAGGTTCTTTGTTGTATCTACCTGTGCCACAAGGAGTGGACCAGGGACCAGCTCACCAAGCTTTACTGCAACAAAAAATTTCTTCTGTGCTTGGGGAATCAGACGATCTCTGATTTATTTTGCTCTTCTCAGAGTATCTGGCTCCATTTTTTCTCTACAAGCTTGAGGAAACTGAGTTTTGAAGGGGCTTTTCTTGATTTTGAGTTACACAATTAACTTCCATAAGGGGTGAATTTAGGGTGGTTCTTTTATTTTGGGTTTGGTTTTGTGGTTTTTGTTTTTTGTTTTTTTTTGTTTTTGTTGTTGTTGTTTAGGCTCAGCAGTATTCAGTCCTGGGAATGTCATTGTAGTCTTTGATCATGTGGAGACAAACAAGTGTGGTTTGAAAGACAAGGGCACTGGCAGAAGAACTCTTCTTGGGGGATTTTAAATCAGTAACATCCCTTCCAACCCTGCCTTGTCCTGTGCTGGGAGTTATTGTGTATGGAGCAGGGATGGCTGAAGTGAACATGTGTAGCTTCTCACATAGTTTCAAGACTGATGCTTTAATATAAATTCTAACCAATGGATGGTCATTCTGCTATGTCAACCAAAAGTTGAGTTGTTTTCAGTGTCCACTCAGCAGCTGGAAACCACAAGCAGAGGTATGGGCAAACTGCTGGCACCATTACTAAATACCAGACTAGGTGTCCATCGGAGCCCAGAAGTGTCTTGGCATGCCATCCTTTCTCTAAGACTGTCCTCTCTTCTGCAAGAAACACTGCTTATATAATTCTGTTTGGTTTCCTCACTTTAAACTGTGATGATAAAAAGATATTCATTTAGTTCTGTGAGTGATTAATAAACATAGGCAAAAATCCAATTGCAACTTTATTTCACCAAAAAAAAACCCCACAGGTTTCAGGCAGCTCACATTCTTTTCAATGTTACAGCTTCTTTTTTTTCAGCAAATCTTTTTAAATTAAAAATCCTGAATACATTTGTTAAAATGCCTGTTTCATTCAGCATTTTCTAAAATGATGTTTTCAAATCTGTATTTTAATTATGCTCTTAATGTAAATAAAACCTGGAAGCGGCACCAACCAATTTGTCACAAGTCAAATGAACTTTTCTTCAGATTTCCCAGAGCTGACGGTGTACTGAAAAATTCACCCCCAGTTCTATTATATTAGTTATTATCACAGTCTGTATTTTAACCTGTGCACCCGTCCATGTAATCTGAAATCCTAAAAAAGATTGGTGCTTCAAAAGAAGTCTCAGAAAAAACCACATCACATAACCTCAAATAAAAAAGATGTGAGAGGCAGAAGAATTTGTCTGTAGGGAGAGTGAAGACAGAGGTGATAAGAAGAAAGGGGGCCATGAAGTTCACCTCTCCTTTTGTACTTTCACTGTTGCTGAACTCATGGAGTATTTTGCAGGTAATTGGCAGCTTACACACATGATTAGCTACTGTAAAGCTATTGTAGGACACTTGGTAAACACAAAGTATTGCTCTTCTGGGTAGTGACAGTTGTATGGAGCGCCACCACCCTGGAGGCTTTCTTTGCGTGAGTGTGAAGAAAGAGCAAGCTGTGTCTTCTACACAGAATCACAGAACATTGGGAGTTGGAAGGGACCTCAAAAGATCATCTAGTTCAACCCCTCCTGCCTGAGCAGGATCACCTAGATTAGATCACACAGGAACCCGTCCAGATTGGTCTTGAATGTCTCCAGAGAAGGAGACTCCACAACCTCTCTGGGAAGTCTGTTCCAGTGATCTGTCACCCTCACAGTGAAATCGTTTTTCTTTACATTCACATGAAACCTTCTCTGCTCCAATTTGGAGCCACTGCCCCTTGTCCTATCACTGACCATCACTGAGAAGATCCAAGGAAGACCCAAGATCCCCAGAGTGCAGTACTGGCTGGCTTGGTGCTTGTGAGCTGTATCACTGAAGAGAATCCAGAACATAAAAAGTGCCTTGGGTAAAACGTCGGGTTTAAGTCCAAGATTAATTAAGATTGTCAGGTTAAAGTTGATAACTGTTTCAGGCCAGTATTGGTATCTCACTGACTCTCCAAGTGTCCAACACTTAAAAGGAGAGAAACAGTGAAAAATAGCGATTTTAGTCCTTGCACCTCCTCCTGTCATGTATTTCATTCAATGTATGTTTAAAGTACAGTACATAAATGACCATTGATTGGAACAATCCCCAAGGATCTCTTCTGTGGATCCGTCCTGCATAAGGCTCATAATCATGAACCTGCAGAGTGATGCTGTGTTCAAGGTTTCTCTACATGAATATTGTAATGTTCTTGGTGCTGGTTGTTTTCTACACAGGAGAAGGGAGGTGTGAAACTAGCCCACAGTTTTTTTGCAAGCTATCAGAATAAAACATATCTGTAGCAAAGTATCTTTAGAAAGCAGAATACATATGCAGAGAACTTAGAGCAAGAGCTGTTAGTTTTCTTGCTAGTATTCCCACCCACTCCCATGCCTCTTGTACTCCTGCTGGAAAGTGGCCCAGCTTCAAAAGGGAGGATTGCATTTAAATAATGTGGGGCACGTTACTCTAAATAGCATTAGAGTTGAGCACAGGAGGAGTTACTGTGTAACTTAACTTTCTGTATGTGTTTTCCTTTTGAATGCAGTCCACAAAAAGATTGATGAAGATTTAATTTATTCAAGTAAAATAACTTCTTCCACTGTTTTGAAACATCTGCCCCAAATGAGAAGACTCTCAAAGATGCTTCCTAAAAATAGGTTTGATTATGACGAGTTGGTGTTTCCCAACAAAAGCAAGAAAAAACCCTGGTTATCTCAAACTCCTTGTGAAACAGGGAGAAGAATTCCTTTTTGTTTCAAGCATGCGTGATGCTCTGTCCAACTGAAAGACGTTGTGATGGGCACGGTCTGCCCCTATCTCTGCATTTGCCACACAGCAGTTGGGTCACTAACATTGTGA
This sequence comes from Heliornis fulica, assembly GCA_013399135.1. Taxonomy (NCBI): domain Eukaryota; kingdom Metazoa; phylum Chordata; class Aves; order Gruiformes; family Heliornithidae; genus Heliornis; species Heliornis fulica. Next base: position 22,724 of record VXBZ01009405.1, read on the forward strand.
AGGAAACGGGAAAACGATAGGTGTGTACTAGTTTCACAGTGGTTTAGTTGTAAAATCCCATTAGAAAAAAAAAGTTTCCACAATGTCTTGCTAAGGAAAGTAGTATTATAAATCATCCCATAAAAGAGAAAGAAAACCTTCTAATTGCGTGTTTTATCTTCAAAAGTGAGGAATTTCGGAGTGATCTGCATATCAGGTACCTTGTCTGTATTTTAGTGCTAAAAGGCTTCTGTTGACATACATCCAGCTCCCGTTACCTCTCTTTGACACATCACATAGTTATTTTCTTTTTAATCTCTGAAGAGCAGAAATATTGTGAGCTCTTTGCTGGTGCCAGTATGGATAGAAGCCATCCCTAAAGAGATGTATATTGCAATTGGCAAGATATAAATCACATACTGTGTAAATATAGAGGTGTTCGTGTGTCAGGATGTTGGCAAGTGGTTTGTGGGAAAAACTACTCCGTTGGATGCTGAAAGCAACTTTTAATCTGCCATTTATAATTCTTTTCTTCTTGCTGCCTTTGTGCCAGTCTGAATTGTCATTTGGGGTATATACGATCGCCTGTCCAGATGTTGTGCAGAAGTGCTTTGAGGAAGAAAGGGGAGCTCTTGCCATGTTCCTGGTGAGAATGTTGTCATTGGGAACTTGTTTGAGTTTGTTTTGGGTTTGAGGTTTTTTAATTTTCTTTTCTTTTCCCCTTTTTTCCTTTTTTTTTTTTTCCTTTTACAATCACTCCATTCACTTTTTTATTTGTACAGAAGCTTTGCTCTCTACCAGCACTGTGGTTCATGAGGATCACCTGGGCCCACCTTTCAAGTCTGTCCAGATCCCTCTGGATGGCTTCCTTTCCTTCTACTGTGTCAACTGCACCACTCAGCTTGGTGTCATAACTTCTTCAAGAAGCCTTCATCATCCCTACATGAGAACACTGTTAATAGAGGTAGCCAGCAGGTAGAGCAGTTTGGGCTGGCACTTGTTCAGAAAGACACAGGAAATGGGACCAGAAATGGTACTCTGTAGTAGTGATGTCCCGGGTCCTGGACCCCAACCCCTGCTGGAGTGGTTATCCCAACATGTCAGAGGCCTCAACACAGACCAAGCTCCTAAGGGAAGATGCTGCTGTCCAAGTCTGGGACTGCTGTAGTTCCTGGGTCCTGTTGCTGAGGCTGGCAGAGAGGGAGGTGGGGGCTGGTAGAGGGCCTGTGTTGCCAAGTGAAGGAGCTGCAGGAGATCTGTAGTTTGGGCATCATCAGAGATTAAGAAAGCAAGAAGCTGTCACTGTTTCTGAGAAATCAGCATGGCAGGGTGCCTCCCTTGAATGCCTGTGCAGCAGGGGAACAAACAAGAGGATTTAGACATCTGTGTGCAGTTGCAGGGCTGCAATCTCACTGGAGTCACAGAGAGACATGGGATAGCTCACATGACTGGGGTGCTCCAATGGATGGGTATGAGCTCTTTGGGAAGGACAGGCCAAGGAGAGGGAGTTGCTCATTGTCTGAGAGAACAGGAGTGCACAGACCTTTGCCTGGGGATGGATGGTAAGCCATCTGGAAGCTTATCAGTTAGGATTAGATGGTAGACCAAGATGAGTTTCATTGTGATAGGTGACTGCTACAGAAGGGTATCTGAACAGAAGGAAAAAGTAGATGAGGTGCCTTCTTCAGATAGCTGGAATAAGACCCACATTTCACAGGATGACCACATGGTTGAGGTTGGAAGGGAACTCTGAATGTCATCTGGTCCAACAAGACGCTCAAGTAGCATCACCTAGAGCTGGTTTCCTTGTCCTTGAACCACCCCAATAACCATCTTTCAGAGGGACCTTGACAGGTTGGAGAAATAGGCCTCATGAAGTTCAACAAGGGACGGTGTGAAGTCCTGCACCTGGAAAGGAACAATCCCATGCACTAGGGACAGGCTGAAAGATTCTCCAGCTAGAAAACAGCTTTGCAAAAAAGGACATGAGGTTGTTGGTGGGCACTGCGTGGATCATCAACCAGCAATGTGCCCTCACAGCAAAGGCGGCCACCAGCATCTGATGCAACATGGTAGCAGGAAAGCATCACCAGCAGATTGAAGGAGGTGATCCTGCCTCCATTCAGCACTGGTGAGACACATCTGGAGTCCTGTGTCCAGTTCTGGGCTCTCCAGTAAAAGGGAGACATGGACATCCTGGAGAAAGTCCAGCAAAGGGCCACAGCATCTCTCCTATGAGGAAAGGCTGAGAGAGCTCATTCTGTTCAGCCAGGAGAAGAGAAGGCTCAGGGGGATCTTATGAATGAACATAAATACCCAAAGGGAGGGTGCAAAGAGGATGGAGACAGGTTCTGGGCAATGGCCACAACCTGAAAGGCAGGAAATGCTATTTAAACATAATTAAAAAAACCCAACAAACTTTGCACCATGAGCATGATCAGACGCTAGACCTGTTTTCAGCCTGAGGTTGACTCTCCAGCTTCAACAATATTCAAAACCTGACTGAATAGGGTCCTGAGCAACCTGCTGTAAGTGATTCTGCTTACAGAATTACGGATTAGACAATCTCCAAAGGTCCCTTCCCACCTCAGCTGTGTTGTGATTCCCTCCTACATCTTCTTGCAGTTCTTAGTCCTTAATTTAAGATAGAAAGTTGGAGAGATGAAATAGTGCTTTGATCAAGTTTGTGCCCTTGCAGAAAAGGAGTGTGTGGATAGATAGATAGATAGATAGATAGATAGATAGATAGAGCAAATTTTATGCACATTGCCTGGAGGAATCAACAGGACATTTGAAATAAATGGAGGAGATGCCTTGGGGAAGCAATCTGTCTCATATGTCTCAAGCAAGGGATGCCAGTATCTTTGATTGAGTAGCTAAATATCCAGACTACATAACACTGTACTGGCAAATCAATAGCAGTTCTCAATTTGTGAAATAATATCCTTTATTATTTTTTTTTAAATGCAGTATTTTATGACTAGCTCTTCTTGGTGCCCATTTCCCAGGACTCTGGTCACAGATAACTGGGAGTCCCCAACCAGGGAGGTGAAGGCTTTCAGGCTAAAACTGCGAGCTTTGGGAATGAAAGTACCATGCACATGGTAGGCTGGTGTACAGCTGCCAATCACTGCAGACCTGATGTCTTGCAGATCCATAGGCATCATCCATAAAGACCCAGATGAGCTTGAGGAACAGCTCAAGGATTAGGGAGGATCAGGGAGTCTGCATGTATGTGTATGAATCTTGATGCAAGTGACAGTCTGTCTGTATTAAAAGGAATCCTACTGAAGAGTAAAACATAAAGACTGTTGGAGGCTTTCTCATCGTGTGCTACCTTGGAGCATATTCATGATAGGATGAGAGGGTAGATTTATTTTGAAGCTACAACATACACAATAATTTACAATGGTAAAGTATTGAATAAACACCACACTGTCACCTTTTTATTATTTAAGTGTCTTGGACAGTACCAAAGTCAGTTATAGTTCCTGAAAATGAATTCCTGCTTTTAGTTATCTGACCTGGATATGAATCAGTAACCTTGAGCTGCAAAGCCATGCATGTAATTATAACACTTTCCCCACTTTAACTTGCTTTATTATGATAACTGTAACTATCTGTGGTATGAAAAACTGCTTCTATACTGCGTCTACATCTTGTTCTGAAATCAGGTCTAAAAAATAATGACCTGTGCCATCTCTAGAGAAGAACTACCACCTAAATGTATTCTTTTTCATCTATTGTCCTCAAAAAGAAAATAATTTTAACTCTTACACAGATTTTTCCTCATATTTGGAGTTCATTATCTATTCCTTAAGAATAAAAGTACAGTACAATCTCGCAGAACTAAGTTGTCATGACAAAAATCGATATCACCTAAATTATCTATGCGACAAAATGACAGGAGCCAAACATATGAAATAGGATACAGTAAGAAAGCAGTTCCACTTCCATTAAAAATAAAATGTTTGTTAATAAGCTGCTTGCATTGTGATGTCATTTGATATAACCATTTTAGGGTTAACGGTGGTTTGCTATCACGAAGGATTTTGCAAATGTCAAAGTTATCAGCGTCCCCATATACGCCTTAGCTCAGCAAAGCAGTTAAGCATGTGCTTAAGTCTCATTCTGTAATCTCTTTCTCTCACTGTAAATCCTGCTCCGTTGGCTTCTGCACTTTGTATAGCTTGTGGGGGGAAATGTATGCTACCTGTTTGGCAACGTAACAGTAGCATGACAGAGTAGTGCATGCCTGCACCTTCTTTAGGATTTTGTTAGGTAATACAATTGGAAATGGAAGGAAAATGTAGTAACAGAAATATTCACTGCGTTCTTCACATTGCACTTATTCAAAAGCTTTTAACTCACGAATGGTGCGTTGCTAATTGCAGATATCTCTGTTGAGATACTGATACTAGTTTTTTAGTTATAGAATTTACTTAATTAGTGTTCATTAACCCTGTAGAATGCACCAAGCTACTCACAAGCCCTGATCGAAAATCCCTGTGGTCTGAAAGGCTACAAGCAGGTAAAGTGGCTGTCCAAAGGAGTTCAAACAAGAGTGAACAAGAAAAAACAAGCTGGTATGGTGAGAACACTTGTTCTGGGTTTCTTCCCTTTTTTGCGTGCATTAGCTAGCACAGTGACTGTAAATTTTTGTATGTTTGCACTTTTTGTATGCTGATGTCAGATGTTTGTTCTATTTCAGTCATGTGCGAGGAGTTAAAGCAAGAACTTTTTTCTTATGGAAAGGTTACTCATTCTTGTGTATGACTTCATGGCTGCACTAGGTGCTGCAAATAAGAGATGCAGGTCCTGAAGGGGCCTACAGGAAAGCTGGGGAAGGACTGTTTGCCAGGGCATGTGGCGATAGGATAAGGGGCAATGGTTTTAAACTAGAGCAAGGCAAGTTTAGGTCAGACATTGGGAAGAAGTTCTTCACTATGAAGGTGATGAAACACTGGCACAGGTTGCCCAGAGAGGTGGCTGAGGCCCCATCCATGGAGACATTCAAGGTCAGGCTTGATGAAGCTCTGAGCAACCTGATCTAGTGAAGACATCCCTGCTTACTGCAGGGGGCTTGGACTAGATGACCTTTAACAGTCCCTTCCAACCTAACACCTTCTATGATTCTCTGATCCTAGGTCCTGGCACCAAGCCTCTTACAAATCCTCACGTCATACAGGCCTAGGGGATTTAGGGATGTTCAAAACTGCTCAGTAGTGCCCTGGGCAACTCCATCTAGCTTTGAAATTAACTGTGCTTTGAGCAGGACTAGATGGACTAGATGACTTTGTAACAAACTTTTAAATATAAAACAAAAGGAATAGAGGGTGAATCAGATTCTCCAATAAGACACCATTGGTTAATTCATTATATGCAACACAAAAATGCTAATTATTAAGTCAATAGGTGTACACCAACATGCTAAAAGAAATGTAATGAAGAGAGAAAAAAGAAGTCTTCATGGAGGTATCAATGCTATCTTTTACGGAGGAAAAGCCTTGGGAAAAGTGCTGAGAAAAACCTGTTAGACAAGAGTGGCTGAGATACGGAATATCATTTTTGTAAAATGCTGACATCTGAGAATTTGCTATTGTTTCAATTCAGGTTGAAATCGAATGTTTCTGATATGCCACACAAACACCAGTTTAAAAAAAGACTGAATTTCAGCAATATTTAACCTTGTAATTACACAGAATGTTAGGAGTTGGAAGGGACCTTGAAAGATCATCTAGTCCAACCCTGCCTGAGCAGGATCACTTAGATTAGATCACACAGGAACGTGTGCAGGTTGGTCTTGAATGTCTCCAGAGAAGGAGACTCCCCAACCTCTCTGGGAAGTCTGTTCCAGTGATCTGTCACCCTCACAGTGAAATAGTTCTTCCTTATATTCAGATGGAATTTCCTATGTTCCAGCTTGGACCCCTTGTCCCTTGTCCTATCACTGACCAACACCAAAAAGAGCCTGGCTCCATCCTCCTGACACTCACCCTTTACATATTTATAGACATTAATGAGATCACCCTTGTTTCCTCTTCTCCAAGCTGAAGAGACCCAGCTCCCTCAGCCTTTCCTCACAAGGAAGATGGTCCATTCCATTATCTTGGTGGCCCTGCACTGGACTCTTTCAAGGAGTTCTATATTCTTATTGAGCTGAGGGGCCCAGAACTGGACACAATACTCCAGGTGTAGTCTCATCAGGGCAGAGCAACGGGGAGAAGGACCTCTCCTGACAAAGTAACCACCCCTCTTCTAACACCCCAGGATGCCCTTGGTGTTCCTGGCAATGAGGGCACATTGCTGGCTCATGGTCATCCTGTTGTCCACCAGGACCCCCAGGTCCCGCTCACCTACACTGCTCTCCAACCTGTACTGGTACCTGGGGTTGCTTTTCTCCAAATGCAAGACGCTACACTTGTCCTTATTAAATATCATTCAATTTCTCCCTGCCCAGCTCTCAGTGTGTTTCAGATTTCATTCTGTTTTCAACCAGAGAATATATGGGTAATATATATCACTGTTATATCATTTGTGAAAACAGCAACAGTGTACAGCATACTGGATTTGTCCCCAGTACAAATTTCTGAAATTGAGGGTAGTGAAGTCTTTAGGGGCCTGAACCTTCCCATAGCAACGTTAATCCTAACTGACATTATGACAAATATTTAGATTTCAGATAAAAGCATAATTTCTATTATTTTTCATGGAAAATAAATTATTATTTTTTTAATTTCTTCTTTTATGGGTGAAAAAATCCACTATGGTCAAAGGAAGGGTCCAGACAGTAATCAGTCATGGAGAAGGTGTAAGCAGAGGGGACAACTGCTGGGACTCATGCCACCAAGATGTCTCCTGAAAGCAGGTGCCCAACAGTGCAGGACTGATTCTTGTGAGATGATATACAGTGCCCTATTTCCCTTTGCCTTGCAGCCCAGGGGTTGAAGAGCTTCCCCAGCACAAAGGAGAGGTGGATTGCACATCTGCTTCAGAGGAACGTTTCAACATCAGAACGTAATGTCCAGGGCAGCGGCTGGCAGCAGCAGTGTCATTGCCTTCGAGGACTTTGTGTGCAGACTACATTGGGCCTAACTTCTGGGGCTTCATTTGGGGTGCTGGTTGAAAGCCGCTGAATGAGAGATTGTGAAGAAGGAAACTGTAGCTAAGATAGATGAAGCAAGGCAATGGTAAAGCCCAAACTGGTATTTTTCAAGAGACAAAAATTACAAATTTTGAAAAACAGCTTAAAATATTAATGGAATACTACAGTAAAGCAGCCAGAGATACAACTGTGGTAAAGCTCTAGCTTGTAATAATTAACAACCACTGAACATTCAAAACTAATCTAAAAGTAGAATGAGAGAAGAAAGAATACAAGCAGAATTAATTCTGCCTAAATGGATGTAAGTCCTAAAGAAAATGAAAGGAAGATCCCTAAGGAGTCCATGAGAAGTTTTCTGTTGAGAGAGCTGTAACAGCAAGATTTGGAAGAGCTCGGTCTCCCCCTAAAAGAAATTTAACAGAGAGAAGGTGCTGTTACTACTGAAAACCCATTTGTGTGATCTACAGTAAATTCTCTGAAGGGACAAAGATCCTAAGCTTGAGAAGCTGATCCAGACAATGTTAAAGAGAGTGAACACAGTAATCTTGCTTACATTTGCTATAGGAGAATGTATGTCTGAGCAATGGCTGGTCCAAAGAATCTGACAGAGATCTGCTCTACTCAATATGTGAGGTTTAGCTTGGTGACATTATACAGAGTGAATCAGTGAAGAACATCACAACCAGCTTAAAGTAGGTCCTGGTATACCTTCCTGGAGATATACTTCCCTCATTTTCCTTTCCCAACTAAACATAAGGCCATCAGAAATTAGCAGTAAACTTCACAATCCAAAATACTTACGCAAATCTATTGATTTGTAGTGTAAGTCTCTGTGACATCCTTGCAAGCCATCTTCCTTGTATTACTAGACAGTGGAAACTTCATTTATCCCATACTTTTTATGTTTAGGAATCAGAAATCTCGAGGTGATGCATCTGTTTCCAGGTTTGGAGTTCTCTGGGCAAAGCAGGCAATTCAGCACCCCACAATGTCTCTGCCTTCCATCGACACTGAGATACCTGTTTTGACCTCAGGATTCAACATAATGTGTTTGGACAGAAATAATTGTGCCATTGTTCTCATGAAGAGTGCTAAGAACTCTCAGGACCATGAACTTAACCAACTTTGTTTTGCTTCATTTTACTCCACCTATATCCATGGTCAGATGCGTAACTTGCTGTTGCCTTCTAATCCTGCCCACACTTTTATGTTCTCTACTAACTCTGGTATTCTCAGAAGAGATCCTTGGCTTTTCTTGGTGCTATCCTGGTGCTTAACAGTCCAAAATGCCATTCAGAGCATATGAGTCCATGATTTTATTTCTTTAATGACATGTATTATTTTTAGAAGTTTGTTAGGTTTGGGATGGGTGGGACTAGCAGTTGCATGTTTAACTCTGAACTTCCCTGCAAATTCCTGGTACTTATGACGACTAATTTTTGGCAGTTAGAGATCTTTCTTAAACTGATATTAAGGGCTGTGACAGTGTTGCTGGTCTTAATTTATTAATGTAATTAATTAAGATTAGTTAACCAGCTTTCAACTAAAGCCAAAGCATTCAGAGTGGTTCTGTGTAAAAATTCAAGCAGTCAAGCACATAATCTAACATGAACTTTCTTCTGCCTTTTTGTCAGATGCCATCAAGATTGTGGCTGAACAATCAAATACCTCCTCATTTATATTTAATTTGCAAATGATACACACGTAGCTGGAAAAATAAGCTCTGTTCCTATGAGTGGAGGTGGGAAAGTTGACAGATCCCTTTTGGCAGTGGCAAAAAGTAGTTTATGGTAATTTAGGCTAACCTTGGCCTCCCATGAATAAAAATATGAAACTTTTTAGCACCCACACACTAAGTCTGATGCTCCTCCTGCTCTTCTTGAGTATATTAACACTCTGCTTGTTAGCAAGTGGGATGCGTAAACCCCAATCTTGGGTATGATGGTGCAAGAGATCTGTGCCCAGAACTTCTTGAAAGCATCTGGAGACCACTCAGTTTGAGCTCACCCTAAGAAGTCTTTACACCAGAACATGGATTTGTTTAAGCCTTGCAGTTTCTCTTTACTCCGTTTGTATTCTATGTCATTTGCCTGTCTTTGCACACTATTGCTCCTAGGGTGCAGGTCATGTATCCACATCACGCCATTGTTCCCTACATAGTCCAATCCTTGTGTCACTCTTTCTCCTGGTTTGACCCTGGCTGGAGGCCAGACTCCCACCAAAATCGCTCTGTCACTCCCCTCTTAGCTGGACAGGGGAGAAAATACATGTTGAGAGGCTTTGGAGTCGAGATAAGGACAGGGAGAGATCATTCTGCAATCAGTGTCATGGGCAAAACAGACTCAACACAGAAGAAAGGCAAGAAACTCTGATTTATTACACTGCACTGCACACACAGAGAAACCAGAGTCAGATAATCAGAAGTACAAACAGCTCTTAAAACACCACCCCCACCCCTCCCTTCCTTGCAGACTTCACGTTATTCATAATTTTCTCCTCCTTAGGATGGCACGAGGGAAAGGGGAGGAAATAGGGAATGGAGGCTTCAGTCTTTGGTCAGTTCTGCATGAATTGTTCTTATTGGAGAGGGAGGAATCATGACATTCCTCACACTCTTCCTCTGACCGCGTGGGGTCCCAACCACAGGCAACAATCCTTCTCCACGTGAGTCCTTTCTTGTGAGAAAGGTCTTCAGCTCTTCACCAACCACGCCAGCATGGGTCACTTCTATAAACTCTTAAAATGTTTCTCAGTCCCAGACTGCTCCAGCCTGGTCCCCACAGAGTCACAAGCCCCACCCCCAGCAAACCTTCTCTGGCATGGGTCTCCCTTTCTGTCTCTGTCTCCACAGGCTGCGGGTGCTGCCAGAGGCTTGCTCCAACACAGGTCACAGTATCTTCCATATGTCTTCACCTGCTCCACAGTGCCCCTCCACAGGCTACAAGTGGGGTCTCTTTGTCCTCCCTGGTCTGCGGGGGGACACCTGCTTCACCATGGTATTCTCCACAGGCTGCAGGCAATCTTCTCTCAGCGCATCCTTCTCCTCCCTGCCTTCACTGACCTTGGTGCCTGCAAAGTTTCTGACATTTTCTCACTCCCCTTTCCGGTGGCAAAATGCGGCTGTTTGCGTTTTTCTCTCTCTAAAACGTGATCCCAGAGGCGCTGTGACCGGCATTGATTGGCTTGGCCTTGGTCAGTGGCAGAGCCTGGTCTTGAGTCCATTTGGTATTTACTCTGTTTGACCTGAGAAAAGCTGCCAGCTGCCTCTTGCAGAAGCCACCTCTGCAGCCCCCTCCAGAACCTTGTCCTGCAAAACAACAACACCTGTCAGAGGAGACGTGACAGTAATTTCCCTTCCACAGAGTCTACCTTTTCCTTAAGTTTAGTGCAGAAGTGCTGATTTCCCCCAAAGTTTCTCATTATGCTCTCTCATTTTTATTATATATATTTGTTTTCACATCAGAATCTCCAATGGGTAAATCTTTACTAGGAACAAAAAGCTGAAGGGGTGCTTCACACAGTGTGAGAAGAGTGTTTCCCAAGGGGGTATTGAACGTGCTCAGGCGAGTGCTCTGTTTTCCTAAGGACACCTGCCAGAACCTTGCTGACATATCAAGCGTTGAAAAATGTTTGGCATCAGCCACCTCTCACTGAATTTCTCCCCTTGTTGATGGTAGGAAACAGCCATGTTATGCATATTTCTTAAATTCTCTTGGCTCCTTGCATAGTGAAGTGTCTCATATGTTTTCTTCTCTAACCACTGATTCCTAAAGAGGACACAATATCCAGCTCTTCTTTTGGTCAGGGTTTTAAGGGAAAGGGAACTTTAGACCAGGAAGACAGGAGAAGGGCCTTTTTCACCTCATCCTCTGATGGGAACTTCCTTGTCTGTTGGAAAATACTTCCCATGAAATGTTGGTTGTCTTAGTCCCTTGTCCCTCTAATCATGTCATGTCAGTGCCTTCATGGTCAGACTAAGGACATACTAAGGATCCTTAAAGTTTAGGATTGGGTACATTTCCTTGAGCGTTACCACCATTTTTAAGTCTTACACTCTGTTCCGTATTCAGTTTATTTCACATTTTACCTTCATGAGAACTTCTTCACCAGCATAAATTCCTAGTTCCCCTCTGATGATTACAGGGCAAAAACTTCTTAAAGCACCACTGTTTTTAATGGAAATGTCCATCTCTGCCTTCCGAGTCCCATATTTCTCCTTGCTTTGCATAGGAGAAAAATCCACTTGTAAGAGAAAAACTCTTTCTTCATTGGTAGGGAATTAGTAGACAAAACTCCATATTTCTCTATGCAAATTTTTCTCTCATGTACAATTTTTGCGTTTTGACTATTTATGCCTCAACAAGATCCTCTGGCCAATTGCTTCCTGTAGTAGTCAGACTACCTTCTGCCAATCAAAACATTATGCACAGCTATCAGGCATTATTATCAACACCTATCCTGAAGTAGTTCTTTTGTTTGGGATGAGTAATTTAACACTCAACACTCTGAAACCTAAAGCTAATATTGTGAAGTACTCCAAGGAGACAAATTGCATATATCTTAAACTTTTGATAATCATCTGGCAATTTGGGGATACTATTACACTGTAGGTTTTCAGAAAACAAACCAAAATAAAACAATGAAAAGTTCTGTTCCTGACCAAGCCAGGGATCCTTTGCTTTCCATCTGCTGGAGCTGATCATTAGCAGCTGGTAGCACCCTCCTGGCAGCAGGAATGCAAGACAGGGCAATGGTGCTCCCTCATCAGCAGGCTTTAGCCCTCTTTGGAGCTCATCAATCAAAAAATGAAACCTCCTGTGTTCATTCAACTTGCAGTTGATGAGCCAGACCATTCTTTAAATCTGCTTAACATTGGATTCCTAACGTTTGACCTCTGTTGCAAGTTTTGGTGAGCTTATAAAATATTACCACTTTGCTGGAGGAGATTCTCTCTCTCTTTTATCACAGGGAACTACTGTCCTTGACAGTGATTTTTTGCTTTCACCGTTTTTCAGTGGTGTAACTAAACTGCTGGTCTACACTGGGCGGTGCGAGATTCGGGTATTGACCTTCTCTGTTGGCTAAAGGCTACACAAGAATTACAGTTCTCATTCTTCCAAGTAATTCCAGTGATCAGTTGAGAAAAAGGTAGTTAGTTTTCAAATAAGGTATTTCCTTGGTGAATCTCTCCCTTAAATTCTCCTTAATGCTGAGTTTAGAAATGGGGGGGGGAAGTGGGGAGAGGTAGTACAGCTCTGAGTGGCATCTGCAACCAACAAAAATAACTCCCCAGTGAAAAATGCCTTGAGATTATTTTGTGGATCTCGGGCATGGTATTAGTGCAAAGCTACTACCTGAGCCATAAGGCTCAGAGGTGGATGTAGTTTTCTGAATTGCAGGAGGTATAAACGGTTTCTCCCTACGGATTCCCTGGTGTGAGCGGAGAGGGGTGGCAATGGTCAGTATAGCCTGATTGTCATCTGCATTCCTGGCCTCTACTGTTGTCAGTGTTTGTGGATTCAATTTTCTATGTTCCCCCTTCTCAAAACAAAAATTATTCTTCCTTTCAGCATCTCTCATCTCATGGCCAACAGCGATATCCATTTGTTATATAATTCCTCTTTCTTATCAATAGTTTGTTATTGTCTGTATGGATTTCAGCTGCCACCTTCTACCTCAGGCATTTTCTCTTTGCTGATTTGCAAGCCTCAAATAACTCCATGCCATACTCCTCCATTTTACTCTTGCCTCCTCTTTCTCCTCACTGTGACTTCCCAGATAGGATTTGGTCGTGTTTTTTATTTTTTTTAAGGGTTTGCTATGTAGTAAACATCGTATTTTGAACTTACTGCTTCCTAACTTAGACATGTTGGGTCACTAAGACAGATGACAGCTATCCTTGCTCTGTGATCACGGTCTTGCACAGACTCAGCTTAGATGCTTGCAGGACTGTAGAGTGGCTCCAGCCAGGACAGCCCAGTTCCTGAGGTAGAAACCAGAGGGATAGAAATAGGAGGATATTGGCCTCTGTGTATGCTCATGTCATGTAGAGTCAGGGTGCATCCAGGAGAAACTGGGAAGTGGGAAGTGCTCCTAGTAAAGTGGGAAGTGGGAAGTGCTCCTAGTAAAGTGGAAAAGTCTTATCCATAGAAAGGTACCTAGGAATGGCAATAATGAGGTAAATTCAAAATGCTGCATTGAGTGTCAGTGTAGGATGGAGCAGGTCTACAAAGTCCCACAGTACACTGCAGGCTCTTGGAAAACTGAGGAAGTTGAATGATCAGTCACAGAACAAGGAAGCTAACACCTCAGGTAAAGTTGCTGCTTCCTTTGGTTTGCCAAATATAAGACAAGCAAAAACATTAATTACAGATAGTATCTTACAAAGTGTGGTCTTAGTGGACTAGGAATTCAACCACCCCTTCCAATGTCATACTGTGCCGTGAGGCACACATCATATCTGTACAAACATGGCAATAATGGATAGGAGTAGAGGGGTGATAGCACATGAGTATGTTGTTCTGCCAGGACAACAGCCTATGATATAGGGTTCAGTTTTGGTATTTTTTCAAAAAACATTGAAAATATGGAGAAAGTGAAGAAAAAGAAATTTTCAGTAAGTGAATTAAGAACTGGATTTTTATTTATTTATCTTATCAGAAAGAAAACTGAGAAGGGATTTGATCAGTGTGTATAAATCCCTTTCCTGGGAGAATAGACTGAATGCTGAAGTGATCTTGAATTTAGTAGAAAACAAACCCGTGGCTGGAAATCTGAAGAGAAGTCATTCCAGGACACAAGTCATATATATATTTTTTTAACACTGAGTGGGATTAACCATTCAAACTAACTACCATGCCATAGATTTTCTGTCTCCAGCTATTGTCAGATCAAGACCAGATATTCTGCTCAAAGTTATGTGTTAGTCAAACACAAATTATCCTTTCATCAAACAGAAGTTATTGAGCCCCATACAGAATTAATTGAGTGATGAAGTAATAGCTCTAACATACTGCAGATCAAACTTTATGATCTAATAGCCTATTTTGGCAGTGGAAATTAAATGCATGTGTGTAGATTTAAACGTCTAAACCTAACTGTTTAGACAGTTCCTAAACTGTCTAAACAGTTCCTGTGAGGATATTTCTTAGGAGCACAGAGTTTGTTGTGTTTGATAACAGGGTTCTCCATCACCTTTAAATTCCCAGATTCTGCATCAGGTCATGTCTGTGGGCACTTCCCTCTCTATCCTCCTAATTAGTGTCACAAGCACACCTCAGATTCCATAAGCACTTTATGCTTCATCAGTTCTGTAAACAATGTAGGTCCTGCAGCAACCATTAAACTTTGACCAATCACCCCTCAGAATATCCCTGGTCCCTCTAAGGAAGGTCTCATCCCACTGAATAAAATGGGAAGGACACTGAGGCACTCAGAGGTTCTGATTTTGGACAAACTCCACATTCAGGACTCTCTGCTCACAAGAACCAGCGTTGAACTTGAGAGAGAAATTTTGCTTCTGCTTGTCAGTGGGAATTCATGTATGCGCTCATTTCATACTTCAGCTGCTCACCTAGCCTGCTCCATCATGCACTCAATGCAGCTCAGCTGAAGGCAACGGCCACACCAATTATTGTTTAAAAATTCTTAGCAGTTAGCTACATAAATGCACTTAGGTGTCCAGCGTGTGGAGACCTCTCATAGAGTAATTCCCAGTTATGTTTTGGTAGCTTAAGATGTATGAATAAGAAGATTTTGCTTTGGAACATCTACATATACTTTTACAAGATCAGGAGGGGTATTGCAGAGCTGCAGACATCCCTCTGTCTTCAATAAAAAGTGTGAGGAATACTCAAGCCAGGTCCAAGTCAAGCAGACATAACCCATAGCTCAAGTCTTCTTTCTCCATCCAGGCCTGCATGTGAGAAAGTCCTGGAGATTACCTCACCCCTAATGATCCTGACTGGAGCCCAGCCACAGCTCAGTTATTATGATTACACCTGCAGGAGGAAAAGATGTAACCTCTGTACACACATGTGTACCAACACTATGGGATTAGTAGCATGCGCAGGTTATTATTAAATAATATTAAGAATATGCAGGATATTAATTAAAACTACCGTATGAGCCTAATGCAATACATTGTCTGAAGGGTGGAGAGGTTCACTTGACTATGATGTTGTGAACATCTAACATTTTTAGGTCATGGTAGAGGTATTCCTTGGTATGTTCATGGCAAAGCTGGAAGCTTAATTTACAAACTGATTGACAGGCAAATTAACTTTTCCCCCAAGAATACCAACAGTTAGGGATTATCTGTTTTGTAATTAGAGAGTGATTGAAACACTTGTATGTATATCTGAGTCATGTTCTTGACTTCAGTGACTTCAGGTGACGCCCAAATTACCCAGTGCCAGGAGATGAGTGGCTGATGCCATTTATAGTACTTCAAATTTCTCATACTTTGAGTTCAGGAGTTTCTCCAAAGACAAATTATTAAGAGAAATGAAACCATTTAGAAATGCCTTGATATTTCACTGCTTCACATCTCAGTTTCAGGAGGAAAACGGCTGTGGCACTATGACAAAGCAATAACTTTGTACAGAGTGGATCCTTCCACTGGCATGTCTCGTGTCTTATTTCTTCCACAGTTGTTCTCGGCTTTGCTGCTTCTTAGCATCTTAAGTTGTCCAGAAGCCTGTGATCTTCAGGTTTGTTCCCAAGATCCCAGCAGTGCTGTCTGAAACCAGGACTCCTCTCAGCACTCTTCCACTGACTCTAACCACGTGCCAGGGTTGGCTGTTGGCTCTATTTCATTAATTTTTCTATTAAGTGCAAGGCAGAGGGTTTGAAACACTTTCTGAGATCCCACTGAAGGGAGACGGCTAATCTGAGACCACTGAGCAGCTCCTCTGTTTCATGACAGTTAGGTTTGCTTTTGCCCCCCTCAATCCCAGCTTGCCCAAAAAAAGGCAAATATCCACAATTCTGAGAAATCAGGTCTGGCAGGACATGAACTTTTTTACTGGGACCCTACAGTGATTGATCTAATTACTTGGGGGAAATCTTCAAAAACGGATGGAGTGGCAGGTGTCCTGATGGTATAGTCCTCCCTAGCAGTCCATTCCCACACAGGGAAATATTCAAATCAAAAGGATAGAGGTATTAAATGGAAGTCAGCTGGAGGGAAAAATCGCGATCAGAAATTCAATAAAACCATTTCAAATTGAGTACCTAATACGTTCATTTTGAGAACAAATTCCATGTGCAACAAAAAGTAAAATTCAATAGAAAGCTAACATGATAAAATAATACAACCAGAAAATGAATACTTTCTCCTTGTATCAAATCAATAAATGTATCACTGAAGTGCAGAGTTCTCTTAAATAAATACTTTCCGAAATAATTTGGTGCAGTTAAATTATCTGTGGAATATTTTCCTGTTCCAGGGCATTTACCACGTGTTGTCACAAATCCCAGTTCCAAAGAAGGATGGTGGGAGATATCCTTGATCTCTGATGATCAGAGAGCCTGAAGCATCTGAAAAGCAGCCACCAGAATGAAGGACTGCTTAATACCATAAAAAAGGAGAAGATTGACTTTTTAAACTGAAAGATACCTTATTGAAATTCTTTACAGATAAGAAAATAGACTCTGAGTGGAATTTTCTATTTGTTTGGATGTCAAGCATAGAATCACAGAGTGTTAGGGGCTGGAAAGAACCTCAAAAGATCACCTGGTCCAATCCCCTAGTCAAAGAATAGCTTTGTATTATTGGCCAGCAGTGCTATTCCACACAAATATCTTCAACCTGTAATTAATGAGTAGAAGCTGGTACAATTTAGTCCTGTCACAGAATGACAAGAGGCTCTAGACAAGGCCGTGGCCTGCTGCAATCTCCGCCGTGCATACATGCAACAGGGAAAAACCCACTTTCTGGAGGGTTTGCAACTTCTGTAGATGAGATGTCATCACAGACTGCCATGTTGCAGGGCAAGACCATATAGCCCATGATCAAGCTATGAAAGGTGCTTCAGGGGAGGGAATTAGCTAGCCACAAAAAGCAGACAGGCAGATGGTCCTTCCATAAGGTTCTCATGAAAAGTTCTGTGCACAGACCTCAGCCTAATCCGTGAGGTTTTTGCACTGGTGATGTCTTAGAACTCCAAATGCTTGTGTCAGCTCTGCAGGCTGATGCTGGGAGAAAGCAAGGCTTATTTTTTCATTTTATACATGAGAAACTTGAGCACATACAAATTGAGAGTGCAATTCATGCATCTACTGTCATTGTAAACTTCTGAAGGTATCCAAAACATCTGCATGGGGTTGGCAGAAGCAGGCAGCACTTACAGGAGACACACGAGTTGCTGGGTCAGTGCTGGAGGCTGGGCAGTACGCCAAACAGGGCACCTAAATGGCTTTATGTTTAGAAAGCTGAATTGCTCTCTGGTTAATTGTTCATGCACTTCGTATCTACTCATATTTGAGGGCAAGAATTTGAAAGCAAGTGTTTTGAGAGATGGTTCATTTGCTTTCATGTCTACTCTTCAAAAATATGTCTAATTCAGCTAGCTGTTAGCATGTAATGGCATGGACACTTCCTTTTCTTTCTGTTCAATGCAGAGAAACATTTCTGAGAAGAACCATACATGGGTTTGTAGATTTGTATCCTAATATAATGATGGGGATTAGTTTTTAGATAGCAATTGCTGAAACTCTACCTATTTGTAAATGTGTAAAATGTGTGCATTGCCAAATCTACAAATAACATGCTGGTTTCGGCTCAGTATTTCAAATCTAGAAAAAAAACTTACAGATTTGTAATTTTGTAACTCATTTCCTTACCATAATGTCCTTTATGTGAGAATTTCCTCAGCTTGAGAAATCCCGTGAGGATCAGTTCAGCTTAAATATTTTCTCTCTAGCCCAATCTAACTGCTGTCTAGTAAATGACTTTGTGGCTTCCTGACACTGTAGGCAGCTTAATTGAAAATTTGATTAAGTGAAATAATTGCCTGTTGTACAGTAAGAATGAGAATTTTTGTGGGAGAGCTGTGTTTTTGTCATTCATCTCTGTCAGGCCAATGTGTTTTGATGTACATTTGAATTGAAGTCATTGCTGACAAAACAGTCCCTGCCATCCTCTGCTATTATTATGCTTTCCACTGACATTTCAGAGAAAATAATAAAGATCTTAAAGTTTCTTAAGGACAAGATCCACAGTCCCTGTATCAGCCCTGGGTGATCTCTAACTACATATCACTAGTAAGGATTTAGCCAATTGAGTTGTAGCTTAACTAAAACAGCTTTGGCAGTGTTGGAGGGTATATCAGCTTTCAAATAAGATAGGAGATATCTCCCAGAGATGTGGAGAGCAGTTCTCCTTGTTGAGTCCTATCCTACCACATGGCATAGCATAACCCAAAGTTTTGACTTGAGAGAGACCCTTGAATGAATCAGGCATCAGAGCTGGACACAAAACGAGGATGGTGGCTTTGGGTTAACTGCTCAGTTAGTGCTGTGTGGGTCAGAAGCTCTTTAGTGCCATCGACCTCCGCATTTCCAGTGCAGGGCCACATTGTAGCCCTGCACTGGAAATGCGGAGGGTGGCTTTAGACAGCTTTCCTCATCTTCCAAACCAGGCTGCTGCCGAGTTCATGGGCATGAACTCATGTCTTACTGCAGACAAGGAACGGTAGCCAGGAAGGAAATGGAAAGGAGGGAGAAATAGGAAGGAAATCACCTGCTGCATCAACACAGAGAAAAGGGTAAGAGAACACCACTCTAGCACAACATCATGTCAGTGTACAAAACCATCACATTCTGGGTTTTTTTTTCCCCATGTTTCAGGAATTTGTGCTGTTAATGAACATTGCTGCTTGCAGTGCAATGCCAGAGTGATTTTCTTGTGTGTAAAATCATCATGTACATCCAGTATACTTGAGCATTTAATAGGAAAATAAGGTTTGATATTTTAAGCCAATCAGTTTTAAAGAATCGCTGGCTGACAAAGTATTTCTGTTGACCAAAAGGAAGGTTTCAAAAATTAGTGGTACAAATAAGCCTGTTGGTTTTAATAGTGTTATCAATAGGTTTTTCATTGTGACTAACATTTGAAATCCAGGCTCAATGGTAGGTCAAATTTACAAGTATGGGTGACACTTTATCAGGAATTGGGAATGGGGCAAAATACGATAGACAGCATTCAAGCTGGAGTCAATAGCTGATTATCTGTGAGTGCATGCACAAGTCCCAGGCATCAATGTATAAGCAAGATACATACTTTGGATGATCTGTGGTCTCAGAGGATTATGAATTTTCAAATCTGAGTCCCAGATAAACATTGTATTAAAATCACTGAGATGCACCGATACTGATAAATAAGGCATTCAGAATGCCATGGAAGATCACAGGAAAAAGAGGCTGGAAGGGACTTTGAGAGGTCATCTATTCCTTCCGTCCCCTCAAGGTAAGTTAAACTATACAGATGACAATCCAGACAGACACTTGTCTAACCTGTTCTTCAAAAAATCCCCATTGATAGATATCCTACAGCCTCCCTAGGCAGTCTATTCCAAGACTTAACTAGAAAGTTTTTCCTAATGACTATCCTAAATCCCCTTTACAGAAATTTAAGCTCATCAATTCCTGTCCTATCTACCAGGGACATGGAGAACAGATTATTTCCTGCCTTTTATGAATACACTTTAAAAATATGAATATTTCTGACTTCATTTCCATGTCATAGGCCTTGTAATTTCAGGAGGCAAAAGGAGACTGGCAAGAAAAGAAGTCATGAAGCAGTACAGAGAAAGTGTATAGGTGTAGGATTTCATATCTTTAAACTGCTATATGCAGGTGTAAAAGGGATGTATATTGGATGTACAATTTATGCTAGAAATAAGGGTGCAATTAAAACTCCTGATTTTTGTCAGGGATCATATAAGGACCACAAAGCTAAAACTTGTTTGAAGGTCTTCATCATCTCCCTCAAAGGCTGGTTAGGGTTTCCATTTCATTTTGCAAAAGTGGCATCTGGTTTATGATTTTGTGTCAAGGTCTTGGAAGGAGGGCAAATGTGAAATCAAGAGAAATTGTTTTTATCACATTGAGTAACATATAGGATACATCTCCATTGGCAAAGTCATTTGAATCAGTAGGAGCAGGCTGATAGGGTAAATCTGTTGGTGCTGAGGATGCCATATCCACACTCCGTGCACTCCAAGGAGGGTAAATCTAGACTAGCTGCAGTTCAAGCCCAGGGACTGAATGCCTTCAAGAGGTGGGGGCACTTTATGTGTCCTTCTGGAGCACATCTTCTGGGTTAGATTCACCCATCAGGAATGGAGCTAATGCACGCGGAGATGTAATGTGAGCCAAGGCCCAACAAACAAAGACAAGCAGGAAATCCACTTGGGAAGTGCAGTCTTGAACTGAAATGCTGATTTCTTACTAGGTCAAGAAAATGCCAGGTTTCACTCTGTACACCGTTTCAGCAGGCAATGCCGGGGGTCAATTTAACATTAAGCCTTGAACTTGGTTACCCAAAATTGAATAATTTCCCTAACCAATTCAAGCTTCAAACTGTGACGCAGTTCTTCCTTTAAACTCCTGAATTTTCAGGGCTGGACAAGTATATCTTTTACAGTCAGTATTTCCATTTAAGGATTTCCCATTCTCCTCTTCCCTCCCAGTCACTGCTTGCCCTCTCAGTTTTGCTGACACACTTAGAATCATAGAATCATAGAATCATAGAATCATAGAATCATAGAAT
>VXBZ01009405.1:43613-95694 GCA_013399135.1 Heliornis fulica
CTTGAGGCCATTACCTCGAGTTCTGTCGCCTGTTACTGGGGAGAAGAGACCAACCCCCACCTCACTGCAACCTCCTTTCAGGTAGTTGTAGAGAGCAATAAGGTCTCCCCTCAGTCTCCTCTTCTCCAAACTAAACAACCCCAGCTCCCTCAGCCGCTCCTCATAGGGCCTGTTCTCCAGACCCTTCACCATCCTCGTTGCCCTTCTCTGGACACGCTCCAGAACCTCAACATCCTTCTTGAAGTGAGGGGCCCAAAATTTTTTATGAACTGTGAGCTTCATCTGGCCATTAAAGGGCAATAGAACAGCAGACCAAAATAGCTGGAGTCAATGCAGGGACAGTCAATATGCCATAAGCACAAGTGAGGAAAAAGTTGTGGATATTCAGTCTTGGGAAATGATGGACCCTGCCAACAAGTATCTGTCTGATGCATAGGACTGGCAAACAGCCCTTGGTACTTTCATAGTTCCTACTGCCCCCAAAGTAAGGAGGTTGCTTGAAGAGGGTGTAAGGTGAAAGATACCACCCAGCTTTTTCTGGGCAGACATGAAAGGATGAACAGGAACAGAGGATGGAGAAACCTACACAGATGCACACATGACCATTGGAGGATGGGGTTTAGGAGAGGGAGTAGGGGACTGCCTAAGTCAGCACGGCAACCAGAAAAGGTCTGTGTAAGCCTTGTGTAGCCAAAAATGAGTGAAATGCAAGCCAGACAGACCGAGATGAGCAATAATACGGTTATTC
Source organism: Heliornis fulica (assembly GCA_013399135.1). Classification (NCBI taxonomy): domain Eukaryota; kingdom Metazoa; phylum Chordata; class Aves; order Gruiformes; family Heliornithidae; genus Heliornis; species Heliornis fulica. The sequence goes on from VXBZ01009405.1 coordinate 44,362, forward strand.
ATCACTGTGGTTTGGGAAGCACTTAACATGATTTAAAATAGAAGAAAAGTCCAAGTATAGAGACCTGTCTTGATTTCAGAGAACACACATTTCCTTTAAAGTCAGGATGCCTTGCATTTTACCTGTCTTCAGTCATCTAACAGTTAAATGTCTAAGCCAGTCACCTCAGGCTCCTGTTATATTAAGTCAGGAAAAATAGGCAATAGAGGGTGATTAAGTTGGATGTCCGACACGGGTCACATAATATGCTTTTGGAAGATGAGAGTTTCTCCCCATTGACTAAAAAACAACAACAAAAAAAGAAGCAGGGTGGCTAACTGAGATGTCTCAAGTTTTAGGTGTGTAAAAGTAGGTGAGATGAACCCTGTCCCAGAGAATCATCCCAGAGCCATATCATCAAAGTTGTGCTTCACTTGCGTGGCCAAAGCACTGAGTACAGAAAAAAGGCCTCATGGGTCACTGACAAAACTCCATTACTCCAGGGGAGCAGGAGTCAGTCAGTAATAAGAAACTGTGCTTGCTGAGTGACAAAGCCTAATAGTTCTTTTCACTGTGAACTTCTGATTTGTGACTTATATGTATTTTTACAGGGATCTTCATCTTAATCAGAGGAAGGGTTATACTTGGTGTGTGTTATCTCAGTGTCTCACCAAACATAGTAACAATTTCATTTAAAATAAAATTAAATGGACATTATAATTTATAACAGAAATCATCACAATCAGGTAGGTACTTTAAAAAGCTTCTTTTTTTATGTGTGTATGAAATTCCTTGTTTATACAGTAGTGGTATTACAGCATATAAACAACCATTCTGCTCAGTTGTAAATATTTTATTACATGCCATTCATTTCTGTAATGCATAAATGCTTTAGTCATGCTTCCAGTCAGGTCCTGTCATGATGAGAACAAGAATGCAGTTCATTTTTTTCCCCTGAAACTGAGTAGGATTTTCTCACTTTTACTAACAAGCTACAAATCCAGGCACTATATAAATTTTCCTTGGTGTCACTACTGGTTTTACTAATTTCTAGGTCCATAAACATCACTGTTTGCTACACCAAGAAATGTCTGATTTTGAATCTTGCTCTTCCTAAGAGACTCACTCCACATCCTGGCCTCACCTTCTGTGATGCAAAGTGCCCCGTTACATCAGGAACATGACATTAAAAAAAAAAAAAAGCAAACCCAAACAATATGTGGCTCATATTTAAACAGTAGATATTTTATGCACGCAGTTCCCGCACATCTGAATGCAAACTTGCTTGTACCTGCGCTGTATCACATCCAGTGTAACTGGCATTTAGGTACCAGACTCCCAAGTGAAAAAAGTGCAATTGAACCATTAGCTTACTCAGAGGGAGTAAAAAAATTACCAAGAAAATCACACAGAGATGGATAGCTGGCAAACTGTGCCAGCTTCACTGGTAGATGTAGTAGGTTATTCCTATCTGTAGAGAGAAAATAAAATGGAACAAACTGGGGTTAAAGTCGCAGTGACCAGCTCCAGGGCATTTTCCCCTCCTGTGTTTGGTTCAAAAGCTCCAAAAGCCAATCTCCACTCAGGAAATAGTATTTTTTGTTTACGTGTCTTTTGACAGCCTTTCTCTTTAATCAGAGTTTGACTCTATCATAACGAATGGCATTTGTGTTCTTCTGAGCAAAGAGCTAGACAAGATATAATTAGAAATACTTTTAGCTGACCTTTCATAAACCATGATCCCCAACAAAATTGTTCGGAATCACATTAAAAAATGGTCTTACATCTTTTGTGGGTACAGACAAGATTACAGGATACTTTTATTTTAGAATAATTACACAGTGACCTTCAGCGTTATTTGCAAAGGTCATATTCTCTTCACATACCCTTGATTTCCTTTCAGTTTTCCCTTTTGTCCCACCAGACATAAATTTAGCAAAGGAAGAAGAAAGAGAGTATTTTTTCTGTGGTTGAAAACTGAAGAAGATAGTTCAAAGTCCCCATAGGCACTCAGAGGGCTGTGGGCTATGATAGGCTATTTTCTACCATTTAGCTCCTGTATTATCACTACTCCTTTTTCTTCATTATTCTCCACTTATCACATGCAGCATCACTACAGAGCCCAAATAGAGAGTTGTAATTACCCAGCTGCCACCTGATAGTACCCCTTCTATCATCTTTATCTCACAAGGCCTTGCTGTTTCATCATTGGATAAAACTTGCCCATGGCAATGCCTGTGATAGTACATCTCAGAGATACATTTAAAGTTTACTCATTTATCGCAGGAAAATGCTGAACCCATGCAATTATTAGATACACTTGCCAATTTATTTGTTCAGGAAGGCTACTTTAACTCCTTTTTCTATCAGCTATTTGTTCTGTTCTTCTTGAAAACACTGAGGTCACTGTTGGGCACCAAGATGAAATAGAAAATTCCTAAGCAATCCAGGCAGAAGGCAGCCCAGAGTCTCATTGATAAAACCAGACTTATGCCATTCCCGGCTATGTAATGTGAAAGACCTACATTTTGTGCATATTTTTTTGTCATATCACTCCATGAGGCTAACTTGTGGGTCACATGGCTTGAGCATCCCATGCTCTCAAAGTAGATTTCATGCACTGTGCCACGACTGTCAGGTCCAATCCAGAAATACCACGTTTGGGAAATAAGTAATCTGCTGACAAGCGTAAAAACTGAGCGTAAAAATGTGAGGACATAATATTAAATGTATCCAGATGCAATTGCTCTATGAGCAGTCAGCATCTGCTCTTGCCTGTGTGCCTGAGTCTGATATTTTAAATTAGTATTTTGCTTTAGGATTAATGCAAACTTCCTGTCCTTCACAGAGGAATAAAATTCAGGAAATGGGAAAACAGAGAGTAAATGAGGTTTAAAAATATTCTTTTTCCCCTACAATTTTCAAATCACAATCACAGTATAGCAGCAGTAACAGCAACACTTCCAGCTGAATCCCACACCAGTGCACGCTCTGGGGAGTCCTGTGTGGGTGGTTCTCACCCATGTTACCTGGGCTGTGGGGCAGGAGGCCTGAATGTGGGCTGTGCCACTGATTTGCTTTGCAACCTTGGGCAAGTGTCTCAGAGCAGCATTTGCAAATCTTGGTGCTTAAAACGAGACACACTGAACAAAATCAGCACAAGCACAGCAAAAAACACCTGGGTCCCACTGTCAAGATGTCTTGGTAACTCCTCTAGAATTTATCTGAGACCGGTCGGCCTCATCAGCTTGGGTCAAGCATCTCCACAAAGGAGGGACTGTGTATCTCTCTGCTTGCATCCCCACTGCCCCCAAGGCTGGAAAGGCAAGAGACAGGTAGCTTGGCTGGATGATGGCTCCATGCATATCCAGGTGCCATAGGCTGGCTCTTCCTGCTCCTCTCCTGAATTGCAGCTCACCCAAGCAAGTAGGACTTTTGTATCTGGAACAGCATGGCCAGCAGGTCTAGGGAGGGGCTGTGTCCCTGAACTTGGCACTGGTGAGGCCACACCTCGAGTACTGTGTCCAGTTCTGGGCCCCACACTACAAGAAGGACATTGAGATCCTGGAGCAGGTACAGATAAGGTCACCCAGGCTGGTGAAGGGGCTGGAGGGCAAATCTTATGAGGAGTGGCTGAGGGAGCTGGGATTGTTTAGGTGGAAAAGAGGAGGCTGAGGGGACACCTTATCTCTGCCTAAGGTTACCTGAAAGGAGGTTGTAGAGAGGTGGGTGATGGTCCTTTCCGCCAAGTGACAGGTGACAGGACAAGGGGAAACGGCCTCAAACTGTGTCAGGGCAGGTTCAGATTAGATGTCAGGAAGAAATTCTTCACCGAAGGAGTTGTCAGGATGTGGAACAGGCTGCCAGGGAGATGGTTGAGTCACCATCCCTGGGTGTATTTAACAGACAGGTAGATGAGGTGCTTGGGGATATGGTTTAGGAGAGGACAGGTACGGTTGGACTCGATGATCTTAATGTTTTTTTTCCAACCTGGTGATTCTGTGATTCTGTGGGAGCAACACTATGTGAGAATTAATAAGCTTGGCTAGATCTGAGCTGGCTCTGCATACCAACTTCCATGGTTTTTCAGATACCTGGTGATGACTTTTAAGTATGTAGGAAGAGTGAGGAATCTATGGATAGGAGTCAGAGAAGACAGAAAATGGGGAAGAGCATTGTCAGAGCTAGCCGGTGGTAAATTTTATGGAGGAATGTATGGCAGAGCTTCTGCTCTGTGAGGACACTTTTTCTTCAACAAAGACACCTGCCTCGCCATGGGCTTATGTCATCATTTCTGAAGCTGGGGGCTTCATCCAGTATAGTTGTCTCTGGAAGTAAAACTGGTAGAAACTTCCCTCCTCCATCTTCTGTTGCTGCCATCAACAGCCCTGGGCTCAGGATAACCACTGGGGGTGTGTGAAAGACCTGCCATCAGACTGTCACCGCAGGTGATTTGGAAAGATCTGAAAGTGATCAACCCAACCACTGTATTTTTATTTAATAAATCTGTAATAAAACATCTATGTCCTGACCTGTGCATTTCTCAGTTTCTTATTTATAAATGACAAAATCACAAAACTTCCATGTTCTGGGGTAAACTGCTTTGAGACCTGCTCTCATTACCAGGATCACTTAGGCTAACCCCACCATCCTGGCACAGCAGAGTGAAAGGGGTTCTTGAAGATGTTCTGCAGGATATGATTGCCTGAGATGCCCTCTGTGAGATAAACACCAGGATCCCACTAGGTCTTCTATTTGCCTTCCAAACATTACACATGTACCACACCCTTCAAGAGAAATTCAGGTAGCTTGAAACTTAAGGGTGTTCACCAATAGGAGAGAAGCCTGAAAAGTTTTCACAAAGCTCCCACCCATTTGAAAAAAGAGAATGCCAGATAATTGGTGGAAATTGGCAGTGAATATTGGCTCCACAAAGTGTGAGTTTTTCTCTCAACCCCCCCCACCCCAAAGAGCTCTGAACAGTGTTTCTGCGCATCCTGACAGAAAATGACATAGTATGTAATGAATTTTTAACTTGTACTTTATTGAGTTTGTATGCGTTTCATAAATTTTTATTACTTCTTAGCACTCTGCATGTTAGTACAGAGATTATGATGGCAGTTACTAAAAAAAAACAAAACCCAAAACCAAAACCTATTGCTCTTTTAAAAGCAGTACTTTTAATTAAGCAATCAATGTGTAGTTGAAATTGTGTTCCATGCAGTCAATAGCTGGCTTGCGTGACTGCGTAAGTCCTGACAGAGAAACTGAGCAGCTCACTAGCCCTAAAAGTGCTTTATTGCAGGTACAGCAGTCATTTCACCATATACTATAGTTAATATTCAGGAAATAAAATTATTAATATTATTTAAATATTTGGCTCCATTTAAGAAATTTTAACTTTGAAACAGAGCTGAACCAGATGCTGGCTTTCTTCAGCGAGCCAAAACCAGCATATGGCCTTCCAGATCTGGCTGCTCCCCCAGCTAGCACCACATATTTTTCCTTTCAAGGAAGGCAAGCCCAAGAGGTAGCATGTTCATCCTCCTTCTCTCCCAAGGCAAAACTCTTCAGGATCTCAGCAGCAGGATATTTGTCTTTTCCTGCTTGCTGACTACTAGAAAAGACCCCAAGAAGTTGGTATATCAGGCCTCCATATTGCATGCTTACCAGAGTGAGCTAATCGTGACAAGCAGATTGATACTTCCCCTCACTTCTGTGAATGGAGAGCAGGATGGTGATTTTCCAGATGGAGAGTGTCTGGCTCAATCTGTCCTTGCTGAGCATGTTTTTAACTGTGTGGGATCAGAACAGAACTCTGTGGAAATGAGGAGCTGGTTTGTGCACCCTGTCCAGATTCACGGAAGAGCGGGAAAGGGATCATCACTTTCTGACTCCCTAGATCTGCTCTGTGTCTGGGCTTGTGTTTCCATGGCCCAATCTGAGCTACGTTAACCCCAGAAGGTCTCCACTTCCAGTTACAGAACCCCATGAACTGTTTCAAGGACAATTTCTCATCTCCATTCAGAGAGCAGAGCTTCTGCCATTTGCCCTTTCCCAGCTCAGAGGAACCTTACCAAAGATAGGTGCGGGGAAAAGGCTATAGAAACTGTGAAGTTTCACTACTGTACACCATGGGTCACCATAAATTGAGAGCAAGTCTCAAATACCTAGCCAGCTCCACATGTGTGAAGTTTGATCTTTCTAGGGTCCAAGCCCAGGGTCCAGGTAAAATTGGTAATCACTTCTGGGCCTGATATAGGGGACATCCATTTGGATGCACCAGGATCTAAGGTTGAACTGCATAAGGTATGTCCAACCTGGGTCAAGCCCAGAGGGGAATCAGATCAGTAAATGAATTTGATGATGGATTTTCTTGAACCTCTTGTTTGGCATTGTTTCTAAGCAGGAGAGCAAAATCAGACTGCCTTAAAGTTGCTCCAGAAAGAATAAATCAGTCTGTCAATTTGTGCAACATTCCTTGCATTTCTGAACCCATCAGAGAATGCGCTTTTTATATATTCATGCATGCATACATAGGGCTACATATACAGTTCCCCAAAATACCTTTCCTTGTTTTGTAGACAAAGTCAAGTACTTTTCAGTCCAGTTTATTATGGCATATTAATACTTTCAGTATAAAGTTCTGGAATGAGAAATTTAGGTTTAGTGTCATAAACTGATCTAGGTCTTTGTAAACATGTCTATGCTATGAATCCACACTTTGTTTTTGTCAAAGCACTACATATTCAAGGCAGAAATGTGGACAACCAAGGCCCAGGTGAAGGGATAATTCTACAGTATTAATTAACTTAAACAACAGAGGTAACTCAGACCCAGTGAGGGGTAGTTAGTTTTTTTTTGTCCAAAATACATGAAAAAAAAAAAGACAATGATAACATCTTCTTTCACAGTAGTGAAAAGTTATTGCAATTATTTTCAGAAAGTACTGGGAGTGCAGCGCTGAGGAAAAGCAATGATGAAGAGAGAGATGTTACCAGTAATACTACAGAGTTTGTAAAGAAAGAGATTAGATGGCTTTAGAATGTCTGTTACATGTCTATCTCCGCAAAATCACATGCAAAATAACCTATCACAGTTGGGTTTTTTATTTGTTGTTACCGGGAGTATCCAGAGTGATCTACCACAGCACCAAGAACTGTACAACCTCATTGCACACATATCCTAAAGAGAAAAAAACCCACAAATGAGCAACAGAAGGAACTACAACTGCATGATCTAGGACTGAGGATGAACCCACAATGAAGATATGTCACCCAAGCAGGAATGGATGCCTCACATCTCCTAGGCCTCAAGCCAGTACCTTCTACAAAAAACATTCTTGGTTTGTTTCTCAGTTCCACTTAGACCTACTCATATTTTGCAGATGCACACAGTTCAGTGACTGCTGTACTGATCCAGCTGAAAAAACTCTAGGTGCCATAGCAGAATTTCCCCAGCCACACAGGGAAATGATATGGTAGAAGATAGGGTCGGTCTTCCCATCCATCCTTTTCCCACAAGAAAGGTTCTCTCAGACCAACAAAACAACAATAGATACCATATATATGGCCAAAATAATGGTGGTACTGGCATAACAACAGCCTTTGGCATGTCTTCATGGTGGCTGCCTCAAATCTGGCTGAAATGAGGGCTGTGGTGGATCAAGAGCTGCTCCTCCCAGAAGGACTATTGCTCCTTTCTAGAGCAGGACATTGGGCTGTTACTTGCTAGCACTAGGTTCACGTTACACTCAGGAAGGCCTGGCTAGCCAAAGGAAAATCTTTAAAACTTATTAAAAGGGGTCATGTTCTGCACCGTGGATTGGGGCCTGAGGCTAGTGCAGCAGTTTGGCCAGAAACCAGCTCTTCAGAAATGAACACAGACACCACCTGTTAAAGAACAGGCTAGGAGACTTCCCCTACAATGAGATAATGGAAATGCAGCAGAAGTTTAGTCTCACATCTTCCATGGGAGTTAAACATTGTTTAAGAAGATGCCTCACAGCTCTTGGATTTATCAAGGCTACCTACAGAAATAGCTTTTCTCATAATATTTTACCTGGAATCAGAAATTACAAGAGCTTGTGGATGCCAGGCAGTCAGGTAGGTATTTTTTTTGGAACTTTGTAAATGTTGGCTTCAGACTTTGGTAAAGTTTCAAGCCAGTCAGACATTCCAGTGTATTTACTGGTCCCTACCGATGACCCTAAATCAGTGGGTCATATTTTATTCTGGTATAAAGGCCTTTTTTTTTTTTCCTTTGATAGGTTGCGTTCATATTCGTTCCTCCAACATTATGTGATTCGCTTTGTTTTATGACTTATTTCTGTTAATTACCATGTTAGCAAAGCTATCCTTTTCCCAAATCCTAGGATCATCTATAGCGACCAAGGTATTTCTAATGCAGGCTCTCCAGTACAGTAGTTGATTTTAATGCTAAATTACACATTTTTGTAAGCAGCTTTCCTCTCAGTTCTCACCCACCTTCAGGAGTGCTGGATGAATACCATTCAGTTCTGCTTTCAGACAATAAAGCCTGGTCTTACAGGCTCTGCCTTCACTACAATTTTAGCTGTGTCAGTCAGAATCAAATATTAGGGAAAGACTGAAGGGAAAGATGTTAGCCAGGACCAATCCCATTAACTTCAATACTTCTTCCCTATTGTAAGCTGAGCCGCAAACTAAGCAGAGCTATACACAACTCTCACTCTTGCCTGTTTAGAAAACTCAGATTATTTTTTTTTTTAACTCAGCTTAATTGTATATGCATTAATCAGGGACTATAACTTTCCACAGAGAACTGTTTTCACTTACATGGTTACTCCTCTAAAGCAGAGAGTGGCAGATGTATTTTTCCTTTTTCTCTCTGCTGGACAGACCCTTATGACAGATCGCATTTTAAACTCATGCCACTGTGTAGTCTCAAGTCCTCCTCTCAACCATGCACTCATCTAGCAGTTCAAAGGGCAACATTTCAAGGGCTTCACTCACCTCTCCCCTCAGCCTCAGCAGAAGTTTGCAAAATCGTTTTGAAAGCATTTTTCTTCACAACAGATCTAAAGATGCCTGATACTTCAGTAATCTGGTAAATAGCAAATAAAACTCTTGGGCATACTCCCTTGATACTTCCACTACTTTGAAAGACAAAGGCAAATTGACTGCCAGATGAGAGTTCTCCAGTACATAAATCCTTGTCTGTAAAGCCACAGAAACTTTGCACAATGCCTTTATCTTTCTTCTCTTTGACTGTGGTGATATAATGGGGACACTGTGTTCAAACAGCTATTTGCTGGAAAAACTGCAAACACTCCAAAAATTAAACCTAGCACAATTGCGTTCAGGCTAATGAAAGCTGGGAATGTTACAGAGGTGACGCTCTCCATCTTTGCGATGAGGGTGCATTATGGGACCTGTCATTCCCCGGCACTCCTGGCTGCCAATCTACTGTAGGGAGCAGCGCTAACAATACCCAGCGCCTTCCCGACCGTGGGGTTCATGTCACAAAAGGGCAGCAGGCTGAAGAACGGGGAGGGCCAGCCGGGGGGAGAGGGAGTGCAAACACACGAGGCCACTTGAGCGGGGCTAGCGTCTTGAGCCTCTCCATCTTGGGGCATTGATAACTACTTGAACACATGTCCTCAGGCAGGACAGTTGACATGCTGCCTGATGTTGGGGAGCCCTTGCTGAAAGATAAATGGGAACCGGTGCTTTTTGTCTGTGTCGTCAACTACTGTTGCAACAAACCGTACTACAAATATTTTAATTACCTGCTTCTCCTCCCACCTCTGAGAGAGATGGGCCAGGGGCACAGGCTGGCAGAGTTCAAAATACTTTTTTCTAATAACTATATGACCATAAAGATGCTGTTTTCTCCAGCATTTATGAGAACACTGGTAAAAGCAAAGCTATCTGTGACAAATATGTCAAATAAGTGTTATTATTTACAGATATTTTGAGGGAAATTGGCTTCTATCCAGAATTTGCTTACTTAGACAACCCTTGACTCTTAGAGATAAAGGTGTCCAGTGTCAGGTGTCAGAGTTCATGAGGGTATCAACTATGAGCTATTGTTCAGTACATCATTAATCTCCAGAGGAACTCCATCTGCGGTGCGCACAGCCCTGCACACCATCAGCGAACAGCGGCAGAGTGGAGCTGATGGCCAGCGCTAGCACATGAGGCAACTGGAAGTCTGGATCAAACAAAATTAAGCAACCCTCTGACAAGGCTGGGCTGAAACAGAGTTCAGCTCAAGGCTGGGAGATGTGGCACAAGCTAATCAGAGCTACCTTCAGGATTTGACCTCAGAACTAGGGCAGGGTCTTCTCCTGTCTCAGTGACCAGTGGTGGTAGGAAGACTTTCACTGACTTTGAGGTGTTTTGAATTTGGCCCTGCGTTGAGTTACCAAGTTTCATATTTTCAAAAGGCCTGCAAAATTGTTTTAGGAAATGATGCAGACACTTAGCAACTGAAGTCATGCAGGAAGTCAGCATGAGACCTAGGGAATGACCTCAGAGAAAGGGAGTTATCAACCACCGTGACAGACCTGTTGTCTTGGAAGGCTTAAGGCTAAGGCAGTGTGTGCTTTCAGTGTGGTATGTTAATAACAACCAGCATTTGACCTCCTCTGTTTCCGATACATTCACCCAAAAAGGCTTCCTCCTCCTGCTTTACGAAAAGCCAGGGTCATATGGGGGTGATGCATCTGCCTGACAGTTCAAGCATATGGATTTAACAACGGGTGCCGGAGACTCCTGGGACAGGGAGCCCAGAGAGGAGGGTTGTGCATGCTTGTGGGTATGCATTACGTGGCCTTCGGGGCCACAGATGTCCTCGCAAAGTAGGTGCCCAGCTGGCTTCCCGCAGGTGCAGCATAGTCTTCTTACAGAAAACCAGCCACCTAGAGTGGTAGAGGATTAGAAATTTCTTCAGCTGTGGAATTTTTGAGTACTCATGAAATTTGTTCCCAATTCTCCGTGATTCTGGGTAACTGTCTCAAGACTGACAGCCTTTTCTGATAAACCTTGTAGTGGAGTGTTAGCATAGAGCTAGGGCCTCTTACATCATCCTAATTCAAAAGCTAAAGAATAGTGAGATGTCTGCCAACTAGCCCAAATAAAAACGGCAGCAACACTAGTTACCATTCATTCCTGTATATGCCACAGTGTCTTGCAGCTGCGGCTGCCTATGGCACCAGTACCCAGTGCAGGCAACCATCAGGTAGTGGGCAGGATGGATGCTTTGCTGGGCCACCATTCGGTTTGATGATAAAGGCAGGATAATGCACCGCTGCTGTCTCTGGGTTTGCAGGGTCACATGAAATTAGAATCCGCGGGTAGACAAATCCTCTATAGCTCAGCATTGTAACAGGATCCTAATTAAGGCTGTAACTGATTTTTTTGGATTCCCAGATCTCTGTTAATTCATCCCTTATAGAGTCCTCCTTACTCACACGCTTGATGACTGGTTAAGCACCTTTCCAGATGAGTATCTGCAGTGGGAGTTGGAAGGGAGATCCCATTCAGACTGCTTCATCCTAGCTCAGGTGAAGAGAGAACACCTGCGGAAAAATGTCTTGTCCCATTTTTTATATGTTTATCTAAATTATTTTGAAGAAGGGATCCAAGAGAAAGAGTAAGAAATTTTATCTGTATTTCATAAATTGGAGTACTCTCGAGGTATCCTTGTGAAAGGTGTTGTCTCGAATCTTTAAGCAGGGAAGAAAATTGGTGTCTTCTCTGGTCTTCTAGATCCTGAGCGAGTTAAAAATGATAAATTATGGACTAAACCCACCATGGGTCATTGGGTTGAGTACTTTACACTCCCAACTTTCTTGCAAAGAAATTGGGAAAAACATCTCCCATGCTCTCAAAATACTTTTCTTTAACAGAGTTACTTTTCGGTTACTTTCCTTGTAACTAAACATTATAACTCAGTTTGATAAAGTTATAGACCACTGGATTACCTCCCACTAGATTACCTCCCACATTTACACTAAGACTGAGGAAATATTTTTGGCTTTCTGGTTTCTCTAGTAAGAAAAATGTTAGCTTGTTGACATTTTTTTCAAGGAAAAAAATCTGATGAAACAAAATTTAATACAAATAAGGTTTTGATTAATGGTTTCAGAGAGAGAAAAAAGACTGTTTCAAATAATCTGTATTACAAGCACACAGTAACACTATAATCTAAAATAATTAGAAGATGCATAATCCACAGGGGAAAATACCAGCAAATACCAGCAAATACATTTACGTATATGTTTGTAGTACAACATATACAGGTGCTCAATACTGATCAGGGGTATCTGAATTTACCATAGTAAATTACAATTGTTCTGATGATGACAGCCCAATGCACAGAAAGAGAATCATCATACACCAGAAGAAGGTTACTAATCACAACCCAGCACACAGAAAAAGATGTAAGGATATATTGAATCCTTCTTACTTATTTATTGGAAAAAGATGTGCTCATTACCAGTGAGGATTTCTTTTACTCCCAAGCTTCTTTTTAGCTTCCTAGAAATCTTAACAAGAGGAATGTATGTGAGTATGAAGGTAAACTTAGTTTCAAGTATTATAATGGTGGGTTAACTTCTTCCTGACTCACGTATGATGGACTGCTACTTCTCCTGAGCTGCAGCAGAAGTTAGCACAGAAAGACAGTGGGAAGCCTGGGTAGAAACAGCAGTACATCACAAAGACACATGCTCTAAGGTTCCTCAAGGTGTTAATCCACAAGCATGTAATATGATCTTAGCCCATTTGAAGAGGTAAGTACTTTACAGGCATTTTGTTAAGTCCATTCTCAGGCATTTGGACTGCTAAATTTCACAGTCCTGCAGCATCTAGTGAACTTGGAGGCCAGCAGAGCTTTAGGAAGAGAAGGATGTTATCCACCAGCTGGACAGTATTACATCCACAAGCCACCATATGGCAGCATCAATCACCTACTCTCATGGATTTGGGCAAGCTGTGAACCACAACCGGAAGAAGAAAAAAAAAAGAGAAAAAAAGAAGAAAACCTCATATTTGTCAGGTAACCTTTACTGAAACAGTCCAATGCCAGATTCTCTAAGGAGCAAGCCTGCAGTGTTGCATCGAGGTGGTATAAACTGATTTATATCCAGTCAGACAGCTCCTCGCTGGTATAATGTGAGAAACATCAGAAAAATGTCTCAACAACACTGCGTCTGCTTTGCTTAAGTTCTCCATCTTACTAGGGTTTAGTCTTGTTTCACTTCATCCATGCAGGTTGCCAAGGCCCTGTTTTTGTCTCCCTTGTGAAGTTTTTGAAGGAAGGGAAGAAAATACGCTGTTTATCTACCCAACTATCAAGGGAGACTGCCAAGCAATTACCTGAACCAGTTAGTCTCATTATGAATGGGCAAGCTTCTACAACAGTTGAGAACTTCTCCAAAAAAGCACATTTATTGTCAGATCACCTTTTAGGTCATCATTGCTGGGCGCAGGGATGGCACCACGTACACAGCAACAAAAGCCAGTCAGCGCTTTGCCCAAATGTGCAGACAACACTTTTGTCTGATTGAGTCTTTCCAGTTCCTTCCTGCAGCCCTGGAAAAAGGGGGAAAAAACCCACCAGAAAGCAAAGCATTCATTGTGCGGCACGGAGAAAAAAACAGTAGTGCCCAGCACCTGTGCGAGAGCTCAGAGTGCATTATACTTATTCAAGTTTGCAAATAAGGGCCGCTACTGTGATTCCTGAACAAAAGGAGCTATTAAGATAAGCAAAACTCTTGCTGCCTTTCCTGCCAGCTGAGTAGCATCCTTATCCCCTTGGTACCTCGGGAGCCTCCCTGCGCCCAGCTGGCTCTGCCCTCCGCAGAGGCAGGGTTGAGCTGCTTGGCAGCCCAGGGTTGGAGTTCAACATTTCCTCCCTTCCTGATCTCATTAGCATGAGATTCAGACAGAGCTGCTCCATTCAGAGCCCTGGCCTCCGCTTGGTTTGGGGGTCTCTAATTCCTGTTTCTGGCCACCGTGCAACCAAAGAGAAAGAAGGGGGTGAAATTATCTGACACTGCTCCTTTCTGAGGGAAACAATGAGTGCTAGTAGTCAAGCAAAATGCCATCAGCTAACGAAGCTCTTATGCAAAGTGCACGTTGATATTTTGGTAAAGCTACATCTGCAGGAGTTGGTTTTTCTCCTCCCAGAACAGCCTTGCGGGACACAGCAGACCAGGAGGTAAATTACAGCCACCCCAAAGTTTCTGTTTCTTCCTAGGAAGTTGCAAGTAGGAAGAAATGGAAAGAAGGATCACACGGAGATTACAGTCCTTTAAAATCCAGTCTTTTACAATGCATAACTGTGCCTTTTCTGTGCTGAAATGAAAAGTCATTCACATTGATGTTTGACAGCACTATATATGTATTTTGTATATATATATGTATATATGGATTTACAAACGTCATCTCATAACCTCTCTTGAAGATTAGTAAGTGATGGCATTTCTCTTTGGAGAAAGAAATGAGGAAACGGAGACACATATGAAGGTATGACTCCCCTTTCCCCTAGCTGTAAATGAAGTCAACCTCTGTCTTGGATATTCTTTCATTCTTGTATTTCTCAGATGAGAAAGCAGATGATAAAACAGTTATGTGACTGATATGAAGATCTCTAACCCAGCTCTGTCTAGTTCCTGGGAGGTAACCAAGCTAATGTCTGGGAAGCCCAGGTTCTGTGCCTGGCAAGCCAAGGTGTGAATGAGTTTGCATCCCTCACCTATTAGGACTGAAGACCTGCTTGGGAAGGGATCTTCTCTTATGATGCTCAGGCTGCGTGGCATAATCAATGTAACAAGCCTATGCTCACTCCCCATTACATTGCACTCTATGCTGTTAATGCACAGTGTCAACACACTCCGTACACTCTGCTAAGAGACTAATGTCTATACCATGTTACTCACTAATTTCTATTTCTACATAGATAGATGTCACTTAGTGAGATCGATGTCTCATCAGGACAGATCTCAGGCATGACAAGTGAATAACACTGCTCAAGCGCTTGCCCTTCTTCCTAAAACCATTGGAGATTGATTTGTTTCCCTTTGTTGCCCAATCTTTGCTCCCTAAATCAAATACTATCACCTTTATTTACTTATGTATGCATATCAGTCTTTGTCACCTTCTGTAGATTCCCCTTGGTTCTTCAGTCCTGCCCATTTGTGAAATGTTAGGATTGGCTTTGGATAAGGGTGTCAGCTTCTAATTCAGGTTCTCCAAGGAGCAAATCACTGGTGAAGAGACCTTGTCCCAGAGAGCGAGCTTCCAACAGAAAAACACATTCATTCCTTAAAATCGTGCTACCTCTGTTTCTGCCAGTAAACTACCAGCTATGGATCTTTTGACTGCCCTCCTTCGAAGGACCACTGCTTAAAGGCTCCTTGAAACCAGAAGAGAGTTAACAGAAAGTTGCCACACTTGTCTCTCCATTGGTATAAATCCTCCCATTTGCAGAGGAATTGAAGTGCTCCATTAACACCAAGTGTGTGCACCCATACTCCTGCTTCAGCCCCTCTTCCCTCTCTGCCACTCCTGCTCCCATCAAGGTGCAGCTATTTGCTATTTAAATAGGCTCCATGAGTAACAAGGCAGCTTTCAAGTTTTAAACAGAAAAGCAATCTTCAAAGCACCCCAGAACCTGCTTCAGGTAGGAATGCGAAGGAATGGAATAAAGAGCGTGGGAGGCATGGTATTATTTTGGAAACAGGGAAATCCCAATTTTATTAACAACTCTGAGGAATCCAAATTTTTCTGCACCTGGGGTTTTCCCAGGTGGGATGGGGAAATGCATTTTTCCATTTGATGAATACCTGTATGTAGGGCCAAAGTGAAAAATTCAGGTAAAACAGAATATTTCTAGTCTGAAAACTACCTAATGAAATACCTTTATGAAACAGCTGTGCTTCGTTTGGGAATAATTGCTTTATCGCTATCACAAACCTAGATTTTGCTTTGTCTTTCTTGTGAGAATCACATGCATTTCTGTTATGTGCCTTGCTAATCAAAAAATAATGCAAAAATAGTTTATCAATTGATATCAACTTACACAAAAACCATGAAGTCTTGTGCCTGATGAAAGCTTAAGTAAATACCTGAGTGTCCCATGGCCGTGGCAGAGAGTTCTGACTCTGGTCTAGAAATTTCTGCCCCTTTGTTACCCCTTTGGCACCATTACAACGGGGAGATGCATCTGATTAACTGCACCCAGGGTGGTGTTCCCTGTGTGGGACTTCCCTAAGACACACTACCCTGCATGGGAACTTGCATGCACCCTCAGGTGTTGCCATTGAAGATGGTGGTTCTTCATTCTGCTGCTTCTTCCCAGTGTGTGAGGGGACCCCCAAGCAAAAGGGATTCTCTGTGCATTCATAACATAAAGCAATTTAACACCCTGAAGCCCATCTTACCTCTTGAGAAAGGAAACGTAAGCCAAATTGCCTAACTTGTCTCACAGCCCAGGGTAGGCCAGCCTGGTCCTCCTCATAGGAGTTAATCAATTAATTAATGAATTAAAAACCAAGGTGGGTAAAGAGTAGGGACTTACGGGAACAAAGCTTTTTAGTTGTCAGCGACGTTTCATTGTTACCCCCATACTTATAGCCCATGCCTACAGCACCGCCACCGTGTGCTCATGGTGCTGGGTAAATCAAATAAAGCAATAACAATAAATACATGCATTTCAATTACTAAAATGTTCCCATACACCAGGCCACAAGCTTAAAAACCTCCCTCTGTTTATTTAATTGCAGTTTACCAGGATCATGGTAATTAGAGATAAAACAGATCTGTTAGATTATCCAGTTTATTTTACTGCAAGAGCGGTAACTTAATAAGAGATATTAACATATTAAATTCATCCTGCCCTAGATCTCAGCCAAAATGCTGTAGAGATAAGATATGTTCGAACAGTTTGCCTTCATAATAAAATGGTTGATATTGGCTTCGTTTTGGCTTGCAGTGCTACCATGAGTCATGTTAAGAAAAGGCTTTTTTTTTTCTTTTTTTTTTTTTTTGTCCTTGTTTTACCTGTAATCCGAACCTCACCACACTGTTCAGAACACCTCCTAACCATATTGCTCTGGATGTAATTACCTGCTGCAGCACAGTGCTTTGGATTCCCGATGCAAATAATCTCCCAGAAAGTGACTCTGGATCGAACTGCTATTTCCCAGAGCACTTGCAATAGTATTTCATTCTGAGCTACAGGTTGCAGCTGGTCTGTCTCTCACTGTGTGCTGCTAAGTGCTTAGACTGGCACTTTATTATCAGAATAGAACAAATCTAGGCTAATGTGTGTAGTATAAAGAGTCCCAGGGAGCCAGGGCTCCTCATTCTCTGACCATTCTTTCCAGTTTTTCTGCTGTTGCACTCCGGATAATTGCAGTTTAATTGGGTGACATGAAATGAAAACTGTGTCCACATTATCCAGGATTATCTCTTTTTCCTGAAGCCTGCCACCAATTGAAAGGAGCCCATTTATCAGTCCAAGGAGCTGTGCTCAGTTGCTTTTACGAGCTGGGAAGAGTGTGAGAACAGGCTGGAAATGGGAGAAAAGGACTTGACAGCTAAGAAAAATTATTTCAGTTGTTTATCACAAGGAAAGTTTATCTGATTCTTTACAAAATGATATGGAGGCTCAGAGTGTCAAGCCATGAGTAATGAACATTGACCAAGTTTGCTTCCTCAACTTGATGTGCTCAAACACTGCCTCCCTTTTGTGTGGGCACAGATCAACTTTAAAAGCTTCTTTCAGGCAGCATGAATGCACTTCATTTTACCAAAAAGAACTTTGTATTGATAGCTAGGAAAAAGGAAGGTTGTTTAAAAAGGAAGGGTAGACAATCAGGACAAAATGAAGAGCTTTCAGTTTCCATTATGAGCATGTCGCTCTATTCTTCTCAGCTGTTTATACATTCCCAGCACAATAATGCCTCTTTGCAGTAATATGTTTCCCCTTTTACACTATTCATATTGAAAAAAGCCCTCACATCATGACCACAGTAATAAATACTATAGAAATGTGGGTATAATGTCAATTTGCATTCTGTGAGAAGATCAAGGTAAACCTAAAGGCCAAAAGAATATTCCACTAATGCTCATTCATCATTCTACAGTTCCAGGTAACAGAAGGACCTTGTCACTACACCGCACACCCTTTCAATTGCTAGTGCATCTGTGTGAATATTTTAGCCTAATGCACTGATTGTTAAATAGAAAGAGCAGTCTTTGAAATTGTCTACTGCACTCAAATCCCTAGCTGCACAAGGTCTGGGCAGGAGTGCTTTCTATTCAGAAGGAAATAGAAGGCTTTAGTTCAGTAAGCACACTGTGTGTGTGAAGCGACTGAGGATATTAGGAGTTATTAAATTAAAGTTTGCAAAGAGAAAAAGCTCATGAACTATAAATGGCTACTGTAAATATACTGTAAATACCTCATGTAGATGAATGAAACCACGGTAGTTGTCCAGGACCTTCTGATTATAAATCTAACTGAGAGAAGGGATTTGAATACGTACATACTAATAAATTTCATCATTTATGCCTCCTTAAATCATTGGTCAGCTGCATTAGTTAACACTTAGAGCACACCTCTAAACAGAAGCGTGCACACACAGAGGCAGAGTGCAGCCGGCAATCTATCCCCCTTGCTTGAGCACTGGACTGGGCCCTGCTCTAAATATCCAAAATGTTAATGATGAAGCTAGTCCTGAGCCCATGGACAGCAAAGTCCTTTCTGGCCCTGGGACCATCCCATTCCATGTGTCTGTGTGCTGGGTGCTCTCTAGGAAATACGAAGACTTGCATTTCCACTTTCTCTTAATGTTTAAATGTCATGCTTTGGGTCTTAATACAATCTCTGTTAAATGAGACTTAATGCAAGGGACTTTGTTCTGTATTTGCCCTCTGGGGGTTTGTACAGTCTTTGGGGTTTTGAGTGCCTGCTGTTGTCAGATAAGCACTCCTGGACAGGGTGAAGCTTGAGGCAGATCCCGTGTGACAGTTTTGGCTTGTCTGTTACTGTGCTAAGTGATGGTCTTCTCAGTGTTTGGAAAGAGAGGAGCAAGAATATGTTTGGATGCTGCAGTCAAGGGTATTGAACATGCAAAAAACCTGGTGGGATATCATCTAACATGAAACCTGTGCCCAAAGGGTGGCTGTTGATTTCACAGAAGTCAAACTCTATATCCAGCCATAGTTCAGCTAAATTCGTCTTCCCCTATTCCCCTGTTCTCAACCGTTGTCCCTTTGGTTTAAATCAAGCCTATAAGACCCATAATCTATTCTGCCTTTCTAGAGGTTAGCTGCAGAGGCAAACCACAAAGGGACTGGAATTTCAAATGGTATTATGGAGATGCTCAGATATTTACTATTAAAATGTCACAGGGTAAACATTTTGACAATTAGGAGCATAAAGCGCATACCCCTGGGAGAATGTATTTTTAATGTCTGTGGATTGTAGTTTGACAGCCTGTCTCTGGTGGAATCCATTTCTATACTGTCTCCTCCAGAAAACATATATATGCTAAACACTCAAAACCAACCAAACAAAATAACCAACCCAAAAAATCCACACTGAGAAGTCAAATAATTAACTTCTCGTTACAGCAAATAGCCAAATACAGGGAGGTGAAACAAGTTCCCAGCTCTGGGAAGAGTGGAGAACGTTTATCAGGGCTGGATATTGCATGTCTCCCGGGCAGCATTCTCTTTTGTGAACAACGGATTATAAAAGTTGCTTCCTACTCCTGGTCTGTGACTCATCAATTTTTTTCTTTAAAGATCTGCAGGAATTGTTTGTCACTCAAAACTGTATTATAATTTATCTCCTCTTTACGGATCCATATTTTCTCTACCTTGGAATAATGGAGGTCAGAGAAATAGTTCCCCAGCCCCAGGTCTCACAATAAATTTTTACTGAGCTACAAGGAATTTAAAAAGAGAACCAAAGCCAACAGGAACAAGCATGTTATTGTCATTAGTATGTTGTTCCTTACGGTCCAGAGAGGGTTAGAGGCTGATCAAAGTCATAATTGCTGGCTTTTTCCTCACCTTTGAATCCACTAGGCCATCACAAAGGGGTCTTTACCTTTTACAGCTCATGAGTGTATTCAGCTGACTCCCCTTTACAAAGTCTTTGGGGACATGTAGGTGACAAATGCAGGGGCAATAGGTGAGAACACCCAGAGGTCCAGGAACGCTGCCCAGGTGCCTGCATGCTGCTTGAGTGCAAATAGTAGGTGAAGCACAGTGACTCCTGCGGACCATGATGCAAACAGGATGTTGATGCTGCTGGATTGGATTTTCAGTAGGGAGTTTTGGTTGGGCTCTTATATGATCAAGGTGTCCAGCCTGTAATATGATCAGTGATTGGAATTTTACTTTGTTTTCTTATAGGTGTTTTACTAGGAGCTAGGCTGGCTACATGCTGTTGTATTTCTTTCATGCATTTTCAGTACAAGTAAATTACGTCAGGAAAACGATACCGTTACAGAAAGAGCATGAAAAGTCTGTTTATGTCCAAATTAAAGGTGACCTGCAGCTGTTTGTAAAGATGCTCTAACACATTCCCTTGTGTTCATCATTCAGCAAGGAAGTTTCATTTCACTTGATATACACCATCTTAATAAAAAGTAGGTTTGCCCATTCATTCCACCTCTGTTCGGTAAGATATCATCTGAGATGAAGGGAAAAGAATTCAGGTATTATAGAGGACAGGAGGCAAGATAATTATAGTGAGATGACTATTTTAGCTTTGTGAATGGCAGTCTTACAGGTTTTGCTAGCCCAAACTATGTTGTTCAGTCAGAATTTCCCTGTTTCTACTGTACTGAGGATAGTCACCCCGAAAAACATGAAAATCTTCCTTGTGTGTTTCCACATCTTGATGAAATCTAGCTATTTTTCATAATGCATTTACTCAAAATCCTTAAACACCCTAATTTCACTTAAAGAGCTTAGGGGAATGCAATATTATCCACAGCAGACCCAGCAATGAGAGTGAAAGGTAAGTGGTTTGCGGTGTTGCCAATCCATGGATTCATAAACGAAGAAAAGTGTGTCTCTCAGTGTAGGAAAAATCCCTATAAGCATATTTCACACAGTCTTTTATTTTGAATGACAAGTGTCCATGAGATGTATTTTATTATGACGTGTAGTTGCATGACTTTTTTTTTGTTGCTGAGCTATCTATATTTTTAGCTGGGCTGTCTTTCACTTTTAGTTCAAGAGGTTGCTACTGAGAAGCAAAGACTTGCCTCTTCGTATAATGGATTTCTACAACTAGGCTTTCACTGTAATTTCAAGTCCGTGGCCTGCCTCTACAGATATTCAGGATTTTTATTAGAGTTTTAAGGGTCACTCATGGAGGAGGTGTGACATGAGGTGGCTGCTCTTAAGAAAAGAGATGCTATTCTAATTTCCACTTATATGAAGGACTGCCTCCACTTGTTAATAATTATTAAGCTGAGTCAAATTGTGGAGTAAGGAAATCACAGTAATGACAGAATATTTATCTGTAACATTTATAGGTCTTTAACAATACACCAGCTTTTCTTGTAAGTTATCCTGACTTTCACAAGGTGTAAAGCAGATGACTTCAGTTTTAGAAATATTTGCTGATGATACAGCAGGTGTGATATGTTTCATAACATGTCTTGCCTGCTTTTGTAGTTGACTCTTCACTAGATTGTGTGCTAACTTTCTTCAGCTAAATTACAGGTACTTCATGGGACCTGGTAATGGAGACATCCAGAAAACAGACAGTCAGAATAAGGAAAAAAAAAGAAAGCTTCTGCAGGAGCCACACTTGCAAATTCTACTTCTGTAGGACAGCTCTGTACAAGAAAGGTTTGCAAGTGACTTAAGCAACAGCTTATCTAGGTCTCTAGGTTGATGGTGGGTTCTCATTCCGGCTTACCCACTTGCAGCGTTGAATGAGCCAAGATATTTCTGGCAGTGGGGAAAAGGAAGTATCTGTACCACTGCTCAGGGCTTCGGTAACACCTCATTTTGAATGTACTGTTTGGGCATGATGACCATGACAATTCAGCTTCCCACAGTCAGAGAATCATCAGTAGGAAAAAAGCAAATCTGTTCTCATATATGGATCTAGAAGAGACTGTTTTCATTAGCTGCTTGCAATGCAACGTGATTGATCTCCACTGTTGATGTTTACCCCTCTGATATATTTACAGAACAGAGTTGCTTCATCTAAAGAGAAGGTTGGCAAAAGAACAGATAGACTTAAACAGGTAAACTTTGCCTGGGAAATGGAGTTCTTTGCTGTCAGAAAGCAGAGGGTTTGGATCAACCTTTTATTTGGAAGAGGGTGGGCAAAATGCTTGCAGCACTTGGGAGGGAGTTCTGTGAGCTTATTAAACACATTGTGAAGCCTGTGTGCTTGCAGTAGCAGATGATTGAACTGAATGACTGGTCCCTACCTGTCCTATATTCCTGTATATTTTTTATCACCTTCCTTGTTCCTGTTTTCCATGTTTTATTTCCTTCTGGCTTTTTCTCTCTTGTTTGTAAGAAGGCAGGAGAAACAAGGAGATGTTCAGAGGAGAAACAAGGAGATGCTGATGGGTGACACATGATGCTTTCAGTGCCCAGGGGTTTGAGTAAGCAGCCAGTAATGTTCTGCAGTGAGCCATGGCATTGAAAATAATAGAATCATAGAACCATAGAATCACTTCAAGATCAATTCCAACCACAGCCTAAACCTGCTTAGTCCACCTCTAGTTCATGTCCTTCAGCACATCATCTATTCACCTTTTAAACACCTCCAGGGATGGTGACTCCACCACTTCCCTGGGCAGCCTGTTCCAATGCCTGACAACCCTTTCAGTAAAGAATTTCTTCCTGATGTCTACCCTAAATCTCCCTGATGCAGTTTGTAAACATTTCTTCTCATTCTATCGCTTCTTACCCAAGAGAAGAGACCAACCCCCACCTGTCTACACCCTCCTTGCAGGTACTTGTAGAGAGTGATAAGGTCTCCCCTCAGCCTCCTTTTCTCAAGACTAAAAATCCCCAGTTCCCTCAGCTGCTCCTCGTAGGACTATAGGACCCTTCACCAGCTTCATTCGCCTTCTCTGGACACACTCCAGCATCTCGACATCCTTCCTGTAGTGAGGGGTCCAAAACTGCACAGGTCTTGATAGTACTTTACATTTTATCTAGAAGTTTTATTCAATCAGTGGAAGGTACTTTGGGTGCCCCTTTATTTCTGTCACTTGTAATGGCACAGAGCATGCCTGTGACAAGAGAGGGCAACTTGTGTCCCTATCTAGATTCAGTCAGCTGACTTCACTCTAGGTGGGAAAAGGTCAAGACAACTGAACCAGTTCACCAGGAGAGATAAAACAATCATGTTGCCACTTAACATTTATACTCTAGACACCTATCAAATAGGAATTGCACTGAAATCAACAATCCTCTAACAAATAGCCCCACAGACTGCAAATTTTACAATATCCCATTTATGTGTACATGCCAGAGTTGTCATACTTCCTTCAAACCATGAAATTAATAAATCAGGATTTCAAAAGGCATACATTATAGTTGGTTTCAGATAACAATATTATGAGTTAGTGATGAGAGGGAACAGGTTGGCCAAACATCAATCCATTCCCAAACTGGTCTCTGTTTTTCTTAAAAAAAAAAAAAAAAAAAAAAAAAAAAAACCAAAAACCCAAAACCCTTGCATTTATCCTTTTTCATCCAATTTCACGTTTTTAAAGATTTGAAGGCAGTTGTCTTTACAATTCTGCACATAGAAGGGTAGCCCTGCTCACTCCCTTCTTCTCAACTAACTACGACCATCTAAAGTGAAATCCAGTTCCAGATCACAGGTATCCAAATTTAAAAGTCTACTATGTCAATTTCTAATGCAGGTCTCCACTGCAGTCAGTGGAGATCATGAATGAGATATCACTGCATAGACCGGAACCTCAAGTGTCCTCAAGTGACAACCCTTAGAGGTTGTCAGAGACCTTACAGCATGCTGTAAGGTCTCTGAGATATCTCCATAGTGCTGGCAGATATGGCTAAGATTACTGGATACTGAGAGTGGCAGCTGGATAGAGGCTGCTCCAGTTGCCTAAACTGGGGTAGCTGAAGACCATTCCTGGTCAGTAGGTCCCTGGACTCCTCCTTGCATCCTGAAGATCTCATGCTGAGAGATCCCTTCCATTTCCATGGACTCAGTCACCAGTTGCGACACAAGGACCAAGGGATCTTTCCAGTCCCCTATGCTTCCCCACTCCGCTGAAACTCCACTGTATCATGATTAACTTCCTCTCGTAATTTTTTTTTTTCACCACTAAACCACACACTCCATTTTGGGTTGAAAATATCCCCCTCTGTTCCTTTATCAGGACCCAGAGCCACAGGGACATTCTTCATTTTTCCCTCTGCCTCCTGCCATACCTGCACTGTTTCCATGTTTGACAGTTTTAGTTTTCAATAGCACACCCAAGATTCCTTCCAACAGCCACGGTTTTTATTCACGGTCTTAAAATCTCTCCTAATTTCTGCATTGCCCTATTCACACCTACATTGCACCACTCTTGTCTCTATCTAAGCACTATTGCTATTAAAAAAAAACCAAAACAAACAAACAAAAAACCAACAAAAAGCTGCCTCCTTGGACAGATCATTTTGTGCCATTTACCAAGTCTTTTCCCCAGATTTTAACAAAACTAAGTGGAAACTTCTCATGCTGACCTTCCTGTACCTGAGTCTTTTAGCCCCGACACATTCCTCTTCATGCTCTTCATCCCGACAGTACTTGCCTGAGTAGTCCCTTTGTTGTTTCCTTCCAGACACATCACAGTGTCTCTTATCAGACAGTGTTTGTAGTGCCTTTCTACCCCTTTTGATCCATTCATATGAAACAACTGCAAACATCATGTCACAGTGAAAACGTTCACTGTCCTGGTGCTTTGTCCCGGGTGTAAATGGAGAAGAGTAGCCACTTGCTACACAAAAGGTTGAGGTGGCCCTTAGGAATGAGAGCTCTAGTAGGAAACTGGCTCAAATTGAGAACAGCACGGACAACTCAAACTTAATTTTTGTTCAAGGCCACAAAAAGCTTCACATTCTGAAATTTGCTGAGAGCTGAGTTTCCCACTGGGCAGGACAAGGGCTGGCACTGACTTGTGACCACCCTACTCGGTGCTCACGAGTTACCTCTTACTTGGGACAGGTATGACACTCTATGTCTTTTCCATCATGAAGACATTTCAATGTTCCAATGGGGAAACAGTATGTAACAGTTACTGAAACCATACTGAGATCACATTAAAAGCCATTTAAAGCTGGATGTAGAACTCCTTGAAAGAGTCCAGTGCAGGGCCACTAAGATGAAGGGAGTGGAACACCTTCCTTCTGAGGAAAGGTTGAGGGAGCTGGGTCTCTTCAGCTTTGAGGAGACTGAGGGGTAAAAGGCAAGTGTCAGGAGAATGGAGCCAGGCTCTCCTCAGTGATGGCCCATGATAGGACAAGGGGAAATGGGTCCAAGATGGAACATAGGAAGTTCCATGTGAATGTAAGGAAAAACTTTCCATGGTGAGGGTGAGAGAGCACTGGCACAGGCTTCCCAGATAGGTTGTGGAGGCTCCTTCTCTGGAGACATTCAAGACCAATCTGGATGTGTTCCTGTGTGAATTAATCTAGGTGATCCTGCTCAGGCAGGGAGATTGGGCTAGATGGTCTTTCAAGGTCCCTTCCAACCCCTAACATTCTGTGATTCTGTGATTCTGTGACTTGTGATGGAATCTTTGCAGGCTTGCAACAACACTGACTGCAACAAGTCAGACATCAGACAACATGTGTTAATATTATTGAGAAATTGGCCAGTGGTACTCATAATAATTAGCTTGTTTTAACAGCAGTTTCTTAGCCTGTAAACTCATCAGAACAGGGATTGCATTAGTCTCTGTAAAACTTACCTAGGTGAGATGAAAAAAAGCACTTTTTTTTTTTTAAGTGTTAGAGAAAAACTATTTGGCTCCCATTTAAAAGCTCAAATGGGCTGGGCAAGTAATAATTTACCATTGTAGCTACTACAAATGTATCTCATGTTCCACCTTTCCTTATTTTTATTATTTATGACAGTACCACCTGTCTTTCACTCTGGGCTCATTAACACTGTGTCATCCTGGGAAGCACCTCCAGACTGCTGACTACCACTTGGGAACATCGGAAGAACAGGCTGTTCCCAGTCCATGCTTCCCCAGTTATGTGCTGCGCGTGCTGGGACAGGACTTTGGCAGTGCAGGAGAATAGTTCGGCAGTGGAAGCATCTGTACGCCTGCAGTTCGTGTTTGCCTCAGTTAGTACTCTGAAAAGTAATCAATGTATGTTGCTTCTCTTGAGCTTGTTGTGTGGAAATCCACATTATTGCACACTGCTTGCTTACCCCCCACGTTGCTTTCACTGCCCAGAAACAACCTTGCTGAAAAACCAACCTGCTAAGAAAGCCAAGCAACCTAAGAAACTCCACTTTCCTATCTAGACTTTACCTCTAGCTGGAGGATGGCATTTGGGTAATACCAAGTCTTGTCTGCTCTCTGCTGGGAGCCCTGTTTGGGCAAGGACCCTCAGGAGCTCACTGGTGTGCGTTTGGGCTAATGTATTTCAAGGGGTGGGGCAAAGAATGGGCTGAAAAGCCCCCTAGCTCTATGTGTGAGGGACCCTTAGTTACACAGCAGATATCTTTGGGGTTATCCTGGAAAACAAGGGGCACAAGGACTTCCTCTGCCACAAGCATCACTTCAGAATTTGTAAAAATATTCAGCTCCTTTTTAAGAAGTGGCTCATTTTTCCACATCCGATAGCTATTCCAGAACTTCATGGCTGTCAAAATCCTTTGACTTTTAGCTGAAAATTAGCAAGGATCAGCTCAACCCTATTTATTCTTGTGCCAACATTGTCCTTTAAACCACTATTCTCCCACCCTGCGCTTTACTCCCCTGATGTATTTACAGAGAGCAGACACATCCTGCCTTGTTTAGCTGGGCCAAGCAAGACAGGCACTTGTAAAATCTTCTTTTAAAAGAAGCTCTCCATTCCCCCAGTCATCTGAGGAGCCCTCCCTCTGGACTCCTTCCTGCCCACTGCTGGCCCCCTCTCACCAGCCCCTCTGCCCGCAGTCCAGGCGACCAGCAGCCCTACTGCCCACATGGAAGCAATGGCAGCAGCTGCAGCAGCGTGGGTTTATTTGTCCCCATTTGGCATGTCTTTCCTTGCTCTTTTACTGTTCTGGCTTTAGTATTTTCCTGCATTTACTGTCAATACCTTGGCTGGTGCCTTTGAGCTTTTTTCTTGGCTTCCCCCTCCCCTGCCCCTCTCCGCCTCACTTTTTTCTTGGCTGCTTCACAGCTGGCAGCTCAGTTGTGAAGCTCTGACCCGCTGACATCCCCGAGTCTTTCACCTCCTTGCTTACTTCCAAATAGGAATCTCCAAGCTGACAGCAGAAATTCTGGTGAGTAATCTCCCAGCCACCCCCCAACCCCGTTGCATTGTCTATTTCTGCGTTTTTCATCAGACTTCTGCACCAAGCCACCCGCTTTGGTTTTGCAGGATATCCCAGACATCCTTGCTGTTAATGATACTGCCTAATGAGACCAACAATCAACTTCAGATGGTGCTGAGATGATGTAATTCCTACAATAATTGAATCCTTTCAAGATTGATCTTTTCTGCATTTTGCATTGCTGGGTATGTGTAGCAGCCTGGGCCAACCCTAGAAAGAAGAAGAAGAAGGTGAGGAAAAAGTACATCAGTCTTTCTTGCAGGTTCACTCCAGGGCAGGTGTTCCCACTTCCTCTGGGTCCTGGGGTTCGCAGAGCTGAAAAAATCAGTGGAAAAGCATAGCTAAAGGAAACAGCTTACCAGGACTCCTACTGTATTCCCAATTTTCCCATAGGAGGGGAGGAGATGCTTTAGTATAAAAAGCTATGAGTGTTTGCAGAGGGACAGATTCTCTGGGTTAGTGGTGAATTATAAGGCAGCTTGTCATTCTCTTGATGCTCCCCTTGGATTGCACAGTGGGACCGAACCTCTGCAGATCCCATTGCAATTAATCCATACCAGGCTGCAAATCCTTTACCTTACTAGCAACTGATAACCACCTCTTTACGAACACTTGGACTCAACCAAGAGTAGCATAATGGAGGGGGCTGATACAAAACTGTGAGCTGAGTACCGCAGAAGGATTGCAGCAAGAACTGGAGGCTGCCTGACAACATTTGTCAGGCAGCTGCCACATCGCCACCACATTGGACTGAATTGGTGTAGTTTTTATCATGGGATCAGGTGACTCTGCATCAGCCATGGCCATTTGTAACTTTAAGTAACCAAAATGTTGGCCATGAGCGGGAAGGGCAAGTGTTAAAGTACAGCCGGTGACCTTCTCAGTCAAACAAATTTGTCCTCAATGCATATAAGGCACACAGGGTATATTCCCACTATCTGTCATAGGGATTTTAATTATATTTCTAAAACTATGGCCATCTGGGTCCATATCTTGGCTTAAACAGGAATCAAAAATTAGTTTGGCAGTGCCCACCTCTTGCTTTCTCATCATGAGAACTGCTCTGCATTTTGTGCATCCCAACATGTACAGCAGTCTGGGAGCTGGTGGAGACCGCCCCAGGGAAGCATGGCTGGTCTGAAACAGCAGAGGTTTTGTAGGCAGGTCTGTGTGTGTGAGCTCGTGCGGTTTTGTCCTTATGTGGACTTCCTAACTGCCCACAAGCAGCAGGTTCAGACACCAAAATCTGACAGAAGAGGATGTAAAGTCATATCACATTTCACCACTGGCAGAAGTGCCATGTGAGGTGTTGCTGTTGTCAAGGCTCTGAATTCCCCTGGGACACCCATCCACTGCTCTAGCCATGAGCACCCAAGCCCTGTTTTGACTCAGCTCATACCCTGAGCTTGCTGCACTCAGCTCCCTGTCAGGGCACAGGAGGAGCAAGGCTACCCCATGAAGGTGGAGATGAGGCGCAGGGTGCTGCAGGGATGCCATGGCCAGCCATGTCACCCCAGTGGGTGGGGGGAATGAGAGTCCCACCAGGGACAGGAAAGCCTGGCAGTGCTCACGGTAATCTAACTAATATGAATTTTAATTTCCCAAATTTGAGATTTAATCTGGTGTGCCAAATTAGTTTCAAGTTGCCTCATGTTTGTAGCTTCAGGTGAGACCAATTTTTGGAAGACAGAAGAGTAGCCAATCCCCAGACCACTATGTCTCCTCAGCCTCTAGCCACACCTGTAAACCTTGACCAGGACATTTGTCTTCATTTACCTGAAGTATTTAAATACCTCAGCAGTCACCATATGCTCCATGGTAAACATAGGACAACAACCAATAGCTTGGAAAAAACAGAGGCAAGATAATCACAGGCATAAAGACAAACAGTGTACAAATACCTGTCCTGTTCAACATACAACTTGGTGTGTTCCACTCGCCACTGAAGAAACCGTCCCTTCCAACTCCTGAGATTCTGTGACTCCATGATCAGCTCATGTGGAATCATTGCAGGGACTCTTGGGCTGTCGCTTCCCTTTCCACCCTTGCCGGCTTCCGGTGTGAGCAAGAGGGTAATGGAAGAGGCAGTCCCCTGGGACGAGCAGCTCCCTCCCACCAACACGGCTTTCAGAGGCTTTCCTGAAACCCTTCGGAAGGGCAGGTACAAATTAAAGACAAGCTTTTCCTTGGCTGAAACAAGGTCCTGGGGATTGTTGCTAGAGCTGCAAAATCTTTCCTGCTGGCCTAAATAAATAACAACAAAACACGTAGAAAATGGCTGCTAGAGCGGGATGTCGGAAGACAGGAAAATTTAGTGTGGCAGTCTGAATTGCTGTGCTACTAGAGCACAAGACTTTTTTCCATAATAAATGTCAAATGTAGAAAAAGCTAGCATTCCTAAAGACTGCCTACTTTACCCTTTTCCCACTTGAAAAAAAATTAAAACAAAAGTTTGCCAGAATTAGGGACAGTTGCTGAGATACATTTTCAGACCTATTCCCACTGAAACAGAAGCCCCATTTTCCCTGAGTGAAGGCTGCCAGGTCCAGATGCTTGCACTCTTACCTCCTGTCCCCATACAGACATACAAATTCCTATTGACATCAAACAGCTCCCAGCATGATCGTTTTGAAAGCCAGCCTAAACTTCTCATCGATATTAACTCCAAACTGCATGTGCATCATGATAAACCCCCCCCAAGTGATATTATTTTATTAACTGAGATAAAAGGTTGGAGAAAGAATTAAGATAAAGAAACAGCAAAAGCAGAAAATGTGTCTCCCATTCTTAGGGAGTCATTCAACCTATAAATGGTCTGCAGGAGTCTCTCAAAATAAATTTTTCCAATATATTTGAGCTACAAGAACTTGTACGCCATGCAGCTCTACATTGTTGCTATAGGCACTTACATACCCGGCCATCTTCTACTTATCCTGATACCGGTCCTGTTGCGCCACTCAGCAGAAGAGCCCTGTCACCTCAGTCCTGCTTTCCATATGGCAACCTTTACTTTGCCATTGCCTGCCCATTCAGTAGGACTTGGGGAACCAAGGTGTCACTGGATCGATCTCTAGTTTCCCCCTGCCTGTAAGAGCGCAAAAGCAACTGTTCCTAATTTCCTCTTGACATAGTGCAGAGCCAGGAGGATAGTTACTTCATGTGTGAAACACTGAGCCACATATTTTTGTGTCAGGGCCAACACAATGCCTGAGCTCAACTTTGTGATGAGGAGCCATCTTTATGAACAAAGTACGTGGTGCAGCATCCCCATATGCCTATATGGCGCAGTGCTGTCATCGTGTGTCTGTGGCTCTGTCCAAAGAAAAGTGAATCGATGCTGTAAAACCAAAGAAAATTGTATTATGAATTGTTTTGTCACAACCAGTCGTTCTCATGTAACTTGGCTCTTGTATTCTGTCAGAGGTGATCACAGAATAACAGAATCACAATTTTGGAAAAGACCATTAAGATAATCGAGTCCAACTGTACCTGTCCTCTCCTAAACCATATCCCCAAGCACCTCATCTACCTGTCTGTTAAATACACCCAGGGATGGTGGCTCAACCACCTCCCTGGGCAGCCTGTTCTGCATCCTAACAATTGGGATTATTTTCTTTCATGCAATCTTCTTTCACTGAAGAATTTCTTCCTGACATCTAATCTGAACCTGCTATGGGGCAGTTTGAGGCCATTTCCCCTATGTCCTGTCACCTGTCACTTGGCAGAAGAGACCATCACCCACCTCTCTACAACCTCCTTTCAGGTAATTGTAGGCAGAGATAAGGTCTCCCCTCAGCCTCCTCTTTTCCACCTAAACAATCCCAGCTCCCTCAGCTGCTCCTCATAAGATTTGCCCTCCAGCCCCTTCACCATCCTGGTTGTCCTCCTCTGAACCCACTCCAGGACCTCAATGTCCTTCTTGTAGTGATTGATCCAGAACTGAACACAGGATTCAAGGTACAGCCTCACCTTGCTGAGTACAAAAGTGATGTGATGCTCTCTGCAGCAAGTGGAAGGATCTCACAGCTTTTCAGGGTGATTGGGGTAAAATTGACTTTGACAGAGACATCCGTTGAGACACAATTTTCTCTTTTCTAACCAGGGAGTAAAATTAAAAGCATATAAATAAACCCGTAACTCAGCCTGCTGTCTCACAGATGTTAGCTTACTCAACACTTGTTCTACAGGAAGCTTGAAAAAAGCTGAAGTTAACCAGATATTTTAGTCATGACTTAATTCTAATCTTTCAGGTATCATAAAAAAAAAAAAAAAGAAACGAGCAGCCAGAAGATATGTATGTCAGAGAAACCGGCGCACAGCCCCTCGAGCTTTGCTGGGGCAAACGCGGGGCTGCCTCAGCACAGCCTTTGTGAGGGAGCCGAGTGGGAGCCAACTGCTGCCTGTGACCTGGTGAGCACAGTTATTTGACAGCGAAGGATTGTACGGTGTGTTTGGGGATTCCGGGACGGTGCCTGCATGACTCTTCCCAGTGCATATTGCAAACCGCTTTGGGAATCTCCTTCTCAAGGCTGTTGACCAGGATAGGAACTGCACTCTCTGAGCGATCAGCCGAGGAGACCGGGTGTAAATGTGGTGATCCGTGAACCTTCAGGACAGTGGTCTCTAAAGGGTTACAGCCAAAATATCTGTAGAAAATCAGCTTTAAAATGTTATACAACAAAACATGTTATTGCTGGTATTTGAGTCAGGCTTGATAATGCATTTCAGGATAAAATATTTCTTTGATTGTCACAGAAATATGTAGAGAGCCAAGTGTTTGCTTTCAGTGTGCAGAATATATTTGGTTGCATTTCATTACCAGAGGCTAATTGTCTGAGAAACAGTTTTCACATCCAGAATTCCTGATACAGTGCAAGGGGAAAAGAAAAAAAAAAGAAGAAAGGCTACTGGGAACCAAGGAGCCTTATGTTGCTGATTATTTAAGAGTGAAAGGATTAGTAGTGGCAGCGAGTATTTAGGCACTTTTTGAAAGAAATGTAGGTTAGTTCTTGGATTGGTGTGGGTGCTCAGGAATCCTACCCGACGCTGAAGTTAAAGCCCCACATGTGCACTGGCTGTTTGTTTATAAATACCTCAATAGCCGTCTTCAGTAAAATATGGAAATTCCTTCATTCTGTAGCCGTTCTCTGTTAGACCATTAAGCATGTCAATACTGCTGAACAATCAAACTGGGGGGAAAAATGGTTTAATCTGCTTATGCTGGAGTGCTTATTTATTACAATCACTCATCAACAAGACCTGGAAAAAAAAAAGGGTGTGTGTGTGTGATTATATCCATTGGTTAAATACCGCGCAGTACACAAACGTGGCAAACAGAAGAAAAAAGATGGGCATCCTGCCTGATAAAGAATTACACTGGAAGTGAAAGGCTGACCTGCAGTCAGCAAATGTTAATCATTTTTACACCAAAGTGAGTGTAACGTTTCTATAGGGAAATTACTTCAATCTGGTCAGTGCAAGGAGCAGTTTGTATAATCGGATTGCAAATAAGGTTTGATCACATTCCAGCTTAATCTACTCTCTGAGCGCCATTTACAGCACTAAATCAAACACTGGGAAGCTGCAGGTGCTGCTTTACAGTCATTACACCCAAGGGGCAGGGACTTGGTAATAAACAGCAAATAAATTGAAGCACTGACTTGCCTGCTACGGGGCATTTCTAATTATCCTCTAGTTTAGCTGGAAATTGTCATGCTCTCATCACAGCCTATTTTAACTGCTGCTGAATAAGTGTGACACTTTTAGACTGAATTAGCTGAGTGAAGAAAGTGAAGAAATGCCTTCTTTTTTCTTTCTTTTTTTTTTTTTTAAACACGTTGGATCAGAAGTAACTTGTTGAGATCCAAGGAGGACATTCTGTTTTCATGTCCCCATGCTGGGAGTAGCAACATCCCTACTGTAAACCTCATCTATTTTAATGATGGGCTGAAGACCTACCAAAATGAGCAGCACTTGTCATGATAACTCACGTGTGTTACCAAATAGGCTGATAAGTAGGGCTGCAGCCCTACTGGTTGATCCAGGATTGCTGCTGTGGTGGTGGTGGTGTTTCCTGGAAAAGTTGATCTTGAGAATGAATGGTGGTTAACAAAGCAGCATGCTGTCACTCTGATATATTTAATAAGTTTAAGAAGAAGGGAGGAAGGTAAGACCCCTCGTTTCTTAAAGAAGAAGAAGAAAAAGGTTGTTTGGAAATGCAGAGATAATTACAATGATTAAAAGCCACAAATATCTTCGCCATTTGTGATACCTCCAGATCCTCCCACTCAGGTTTCATTCTAGTAACTTGTCAACACAAGTAATATTCAGGTGGAACGTTGATATAAAAAGACATCTCTGCTGGGAAGCACGGCACCGTAGCAACAAAGGTATGCGATACACCTTGGTGAGAGGTGATGTGGCGATCACTTTCAATACTTCTAGTAGGACGTTTGATATGCAGGTAGCCTGACAACTGCAGTTCAGAAGCTCCTGTATAGCTCAAACCCAAACTAAAGAGCTTTCTGTGGAGGTGGGGGGATGCAACAGGGCTGATGCTAGGCAGCTTTCAAGTTTTTTTCCATCTAGAAATTAGTTGTAGCTAGCTATGACATATATATCTTTCTGTTTTTAAAAAGAAGTAATTTTGTAAATTTCTAAACTGTCCCCAATTTGTGAACACATTTTTACCAAGCAGTGATGCTTTTTATTAATACACTGTGAAATAAGATTCATAACCTTTAGGTAAAATGCTCCCCCTAATATCCCTAAAATAGTGTTTAACAGGTAATAATAATGCCAGCAATTGGATTGCAGCTCTGCAAATGCTCTTTTCCTGCTTGCTAATGAACAAGATACAATAATCCTTAGGTTTGCATCTTTTCCGACTTCAAACAATTAACAGCTGAAACGATTCCTTGCAGGAAAAAAAAAGTGTGTCTGCCTTTTTTACAGATCTCAGTGTTTCACCTTTGGAGGAGGGAGAGTACTGCAGAGTGCAGCATAGCTCCTCTCATCCGAGCTGCAAATAATCCCAGCTCGCTGGCCTCTGCTTCCAGGCTCCGAGGAGCAATAAGGACTGCGCGACCACCGGGACACGGCATTTATTTCAGTGGGGGGTAAATGGATCTTTTCTGCTGGATAAACTCTGTTGCAGGCTGGAGTGACGGCGGATCAGACTGCCCTAGTGCTCACTGAAACGCTGCTGGAGTTTCTGAATTGGAGGAGCAGGGGCTGGGCTTCTCTGGAAGCACCTACTTTGAGCTATTTTATGGGAAGAAAAGACTAGAATTGAGTCCAGAAAATACTTTAAAATGAAATGTTCAAGGCCCAGAAAGACTGGGGTCTCTGTCACGTCCAGTCATTTTTCACCACCAAACAGTCTTCAAAACGGCGTTATTTATTTGTGGATGTAACCACAGGGCACAAAGTATTATACTGCCCTTAATACTTGTTTCCTCCCCCCACCCTGCCCCCCAAAATAGCTACCACTATTTCCAGTGTCCACAACCAGGACCACTCAACATTAGCTGGTAACTTTATTTTATTTATTTTTTTCTTATGGAAATGCAAAGAATGTTCCTTTGTTACATGTTGATTTGGTATGGTATCTGCATTTAAAGTACCTCCATGTTGTAGATGAGCTATGCTTTTCACATTATGTTCTTTCTTTTGGTTTTCAGGCAAATTAATTAACATGATACAGAAAAGGGAGAATACAAATGCTGAAGCCCTCACTTTAAACCCTCATACTCTTTTGTTCTCCATTATTGCACCAAATTATTTAATTGGGCCTCTCTGATTGTGCACAGACACAGAAAAGAACACAGTCTATTGTGAGAAGCCCTACAACCATAATGCAGTATCAAATTCAATTCCCATCAAAAGTGCTTGCTGCTAAAAGCCTGTACTGTGGCTGCAGATTAATGAAGATCTGCATTGAGCAAAGTGGTGGTCGTAGAGACATTATTTTTCTCCAATAGAAGGCCTATTCTTGAAGAACAATAAAAGCATAGAAAAGCGTTAGTCTGCTTATGGATGGAAATAAATCAAAATGAATAAGAGGGTTGATGGAAATAGTCTGAAAGCAGTAGAGTGGAATTCTGAAAATACTGTTTTTGTTTTGCAAGGATTTTTTTTCCCATAGTCTCTCAAAAATGCTGCTTGATGGAGGCTCAAAAGCCTTGGAGTGAAGGACAAATTTGAAAAATCAGAAACTAATTGCAGAAAATCAGCATTTCACAAATGTATTATTTCTGCAGATAAGTTTCACAGAATCCAGACTCAAAATGAGAAGAAAATGTAAAGAAGAAGGAAAATCAGTCATATTAACTAATACACAAGTCTGACCCAAAGAACAACGAACAGCTCTGAAACAGCCGTCACCTTCACATGAACTCCTCTTCTTTCCTTTTTTCTTGACACAGTTTTGTACATTGAGTTTCTTTTTCTTCTTCTTTCAGTGTCAATGATTAGGGCCAAATCCCCACAAACTTAACAGCAATTAGAACATCCCCTTTGACTGTGCCTGGACAAGCTCGTGACTGTAATACTAAGCAATTTCTTTTTTAGACCCACGTGGTTACTCCATTCATACTTACAGGTGGAATCACCTCAGTGTTGCTCAGTGCTGGATGGGTTTGAACAACGAGCAGAGTACTCTGGTAGAGCTGTGTCAGCTGGTCATTGTCAGGCTGCGCAGAGAGGAGGGGACCTATGCTCAAATCACCTAAGGTCACCCTCCAAGTGGAGGTAGCCAGGCTAGGATGCCGAACAGGCTGAATCTCCTTTCTGGAAGTCTCTCTTCCTCCCCTTAGACTGCGTAAAAAACTCATGGCATTTGGACTCCTGACTTGAGTGAACTGTTAAGTGCCTAAAATGAGGCAGGATGAATCTCTAACTGAGATATCCATTTTAAGTAATACTTAAGCCCTGCCCTGCACTCCAAGCATCCCAGCTGTATATACAGTCACAGGTGATGCCCAATTTATGTCAGTTTACTCAAGAAGTGGTTCCACTTTATTATCTTCATGTTAGGCTACTTTTCACCGGGTCTTTTCTGACCCACAGACGTGAAAGCCTTCTTCAAGAACACCTGTTGTCCAAAGAAGTTGGATATCATGAAAGCCAGAGCAGCAACAAAACCTCTTTCCAGAGCTGGAGCTGCTGGTGTGTAATTCTCTGCATTGCTGTGATTCGGAGGCCTACAGTGGCTCATCCTCTGTGATGAACTACTATTCTGTACTGAATGATATTGGCCCATTATTCTACCTGTTACTGTATACAGGATAAAACAGAGCTCGTCATAACCATTGAATCATGGAATTACAGAATGCGTTAGGTTGGAAGGGACCTTTAAAGGTCACCTAGTCCAACCCTCTTGCAGTAAGCAGGGACGTTTTCACTAGATCAGGTTTCTCAGAGCTTCATCAAGACTCATGTTGAGTGTCTCCAGGGATGAGGCTTCAACCACGTCTCTGCGTAACCTGTTCTAGTGTCTCACCACCCTCATAGTGAAGAATTTCTTCCTAACATCTAATCCAAACCTACCCTCCTTCAGCTTAACACCATTACCCCTTGTTCTATCACTCCTTCTAAACAGTCCTTGCACAGCTTTCCTGAGACCCTTCAGGTACTGGAAGGCTGCTATAAGTTCTGGAGCCTTCTCCAGGCTGAACAAGACCAACTCTCTTTGTAAGAGAGGTGCTCCAGCCCTCTGATTATCTTCGTGGCCTTCTGCTAGACTCATTTCAACAAGTCCATGTCTTTCTTGTCCTGGGGACACCAAAGCCAGATGCAGTACTTCAGGTGTGGCCTGACCAGAGCAGAGTAGAAGGGGGAGAATCACATCTCTCAATTTGGTGGTCACACTTCTTTTGATGCCACTCAGGATGCGATTGGCTTTCTGGGCTGTGAGTGCACGTTGTTGGCTTATGCCCAGCTTTTCATCCACCAGTACCCCCAAGTCCTTTTCTACAGGGCAGCTTTCTATCACATCATACCTCCTGCACCCTTCACTCATCCACTGAGTGAAAATAAAATGCAGGTTTTTCTTAAGTGATGCTTAAAAGCATGTCCTGAACCCATCTTACAGACATAGAGTTTCAGACAGCAGTCACCAAAGATTCACGTTGCTGCTTGCTATGAGCGTGTTGGAGGTGGAATCAAGGTGGAGATGTGCTTCTTCATCTATATTGTACCCTGGATTATGTCATACAAAAGCATGAAGTAATTGTTAATTATACTTAGTAATTTGTCTTTACTCTAAACTCTCCTCTTTTTATTCATTAGTATCTCTCAATCTGAGCTCTACATAAAAGAGAATAGCTTCTAGGACAGTTCCAAGGAGCTATGCCCCTCATCTGAGATGTGTAGCGCAGCTAAAATTTTAAAATGTCTCCATTGTTGAAAGGTCCCAGACCCAATACCCTTTACTCTCTTAGAAAACTGTCCCGATTGCCCAGATTTCTATGAAGAGGAACCTGGCTTGGAGACACTGTAGGTGTTGAGTAGATCCAAAGGCCAGAGAAATGGATGCTTCCAGACCTGTCATCCCAGGGGCAGGGAACACATGTAGGACTGTGTGCCACTCTGAGCTGGTCTGGACATGGACAGCTGTAAGACTAACACAGATCTGTGCAGGATGTGAACTGTAACTAGACGGTTTAAAATACTGTTTTAAAATGGCTATGTTATCCCAGGTTTGTTGTGTGCAGCCTTATGATCTTTGCAGAGAGTTAAGAACCCCTAAATAATTATGCTGAATAAAAATGCCTGAAAATATAAAAGGGTTAAGCCATAGCACACATCACTTTTTCCAGTGAAAGATTTGATGCCTGTGAAATACCCTGTGTATCCATGCATGGGCTGGACGAGATTGCACAGGACTACAGAGAGATAGATGCTCTCCTTGGAGATACAGCTGGAGGCCCAAAACACCATTCACAGAATCACAGGATGTTAGGAGTTGAAAGGGACCTCAAAAGATCATCTAGTCCAACCCCTCTGCCTGAGCAGGATCACCTAGATTAGATCACACAGGGACGTGTCCAGATTGGTCTTGAATGTCTCCAGAGAAGGAGACTCCACAACCTCTCTGGGAAGCCTGTTCCACTGCTCCATCACCCTCACGGTGAAAAAGTTTCTCCTTACATTCACATGGAACTTTCTATGTTCCAGCTTGGACCCACTGCCCCTTGTCCTATCACTGGCCAACACCAAGAGGAACATTGCTTCTACATCCCTGAGTGCCAGCTCCTTGTAAGCACTGTACCACAGGCCTGTACTGTGCCAGCCAAAGGGAGCCTTTCTGAGGGGTTAGACCAGTTAACATTGACAGACTGAACACATTTTGCAGCACAAACAGCATAGAATATTTGGTTTGTTGCTCCTTTCCAGTTAGTTCTCTCTTACTAAAGTTTCTCAATTTGGTGGCTGACATTAGCAATCTAGATGATGCCTGGGGTTTAGGCAGCATCAATGCTCACCATCCTCATCATCACCACCCTCTCCTCACCATCCTCTCCCCAGATACCTGAGGTCCTTGGGAAAACCCTGTCACAGGGAGGAAGACACTCTGTGTGGGTAATGCTGCTCCTGGGTGTTCACCAGCACATGTAGTGAGCGAGGACTCAGTAAGCCCAAAACTGCTGGGCATTGAGAGGGCCCATGTGCTTAGAGACTGATTTTTTCCCCATCCCCACGGTAAATAGCAGCTTTTTCCTGCACCCAAGAGCTGCTTGGGTGGGATCTTGAACAGCCTGAAATGGGGAAAGAGACTGTGTTTTTTACTAATGTTACCAGGCTGCAGACTGCAATGGTCCTAGTTTTCTTGTAATTTTTCAGCTTAGCTCCCCAAGCACCGTCAGGTGAAAAATTACTTGAGCAGTGGTAGGTCTCATCCTATGACTTTTTTTTTTAAATTTTATTATTATTTTTAATTTTACAGGTTACAAAACACTAAAAAGGAGGTTATAAAGTGCTAGCTAGCTTGTGCTTGTAGAAAGGGTAGCAGGTTTGAGAGAGGGCCGGGTGATGCAGGGACAGGACTCTGACACTGCCAGCAGGTGAGTCCCCAGTCTGAGTCCGGCTAGAAAGCCCCTGTGTGTTGACCTCATAGGTTCTGAGCAGCTGCAAGGACTGACTGTGGCTGTTCGTGGCTGTGTTTCTGTCCATGTTAGATCACATGGAGTTTAGAATCACAGAATCACAGGATCACATAATGTTAGGAGTCCATAAATGCATGATCCCCAAAAGCCACGCCAAACAATTTATTTATTTATTTATTTATGCACCTGACATTTAAATAATTCTGCTGAACCCAAACCCAAGATTAATAAAAGTTGAAATGGAAGTTCCCGGCCACACTTGTTTGATCAGACAAGAAAGCAAATCGAACAAGAAGTCAGACAAATGTATCTTGAACTCAGAGATCGCTTCCTCACCATCTTGTTGAAGTTGCTGCCATTTGTTCAGAAACAGTGGTGTGAAGAGAGACTTACAGATTTAAAAATCTGCTTTTGTTCTTGTAAAATGAAGGTATGAGCAAAAATGCACCTCACGCTGTGAGAGAACCTCTCTAGCTTTTGCTGCAGCCTTAATAATCTCGCCAGACCAAGTACTTGAACACTGCATTTCTGCCATCAAATTATCTTTCTGTGAATGCTTCTTATAAGCTGCAGGATATGAGGGTTACAGACCAAAGTTTCTCATCGGGCAATTCCCTTCCCGGGCAAAACTTCCCTCAACAAATGCTGCAAGCATCTCATGCCTGCACCGATTTCGAGACCTCTGTCTCTGGCAACAAAGGAACTTTAGACATAGTGAGCTTTGCACTGTGTTATAACTTTCATATTACCCTTTGCTCAGCCATTTTACTTCAGCTGCATGCTGTGTATCATTCATTGCGAGTTTACTTCATTCTCTGGATTCATAGCTGATGCTCTCTGGACCATAAAATTTCAGCTGCAAAACCAGAACATCTCATTATTTCTGAAATATCGAGCTTGTATCTTCTTGATAAATAATTCCTACTAGTATAATGTATCAGACTAAAACATATTTTCTGAGGCCAGTGAGGTTAAAGCGGCAATCTCACCTTTTTTAATTTTTTTGCCCTGAAGACAGTGATTTCCATATATAGAGTGACCCCGGTTTGTGTTGAACATGGGGAATGAGGATGAAGCATGAAACGACACATATTGCTGTCAGAGATTTGAAATGAGGCCTGCT
Organism: Heliornis fulica; assembly: GCA_013399135.1. NCBI lineage: Eukaryota > Metazoa > Chordata > Aves > Gruiformes > Heliornithidae > Heliornis > Heliornis fulica. The sequence continues at coordinate 85,135 of VXBZ01009405.1, forward strand.
AACCTGTAGGCAGCCTTACAGGACTAATCAGTCCCTCACATTACCAATGTATTCAGATTGCCGCATGCGGCAGCCAGCAATGGCCGGGGAAGTTTTCCCTTTTTTTTATCGCTGCCATTGACAAACATTACATTTTAATGTGATTCTTCCCTTCCATCCACTGTCTAAATAAATAAATAAAATAAATCTTTTGACACCATATCTCTGAGACACTGGTCTCATCTGGCTTCCTTGATGCTTGAAGAGTGGGTGCGACTGTGTTGATTTGCTTTTGAATATACATTAGTCAGCAGTGCTTAAACAGACGATAACATTTTTTACTCTTGTAGCTGACAACACAAACTCTTTTGAATTCAGCTTGTTTCTTCAACTTTGCCTCTGAAGTTTAATAGTGGCCTGAGCTGAGTTTGGAGACGATGGAAGGTGTGTGTCCTGGAGTGAAAGCCAAAACCCATCTTTTGCTTTTGAGATTTTCTTTTTTTCTTTTTTTGTTGTTAGTCAAAGCATTAAGAAAAACCTCTCTAATCCATAAACTCCTGACTTTCCCACTCAGAGCACACACCCAGCAAAGACTGGTTTTCCCCTTTTGTAAGACAGAAGTTTCATCGCTGATAAAATGCAATTTACATATACCCTTTCAGACAGCTGTGGAACCAAGTGCTATTACATTGACAGGCAGGTGCTCCTCCTGTTCTTGGTACTGTGTGATGACTCCCTGTTTCAAGGTTTGTTGCAAGGACATCAAAGCAGAAAGAGAAAAAAACAGCACTAAAAATCCTAGTGAGTAGTAGCTGCCCAGTACTTAAATACCCTCAAGTGAGGACTACATTGCCAGGCTTTTGAAGTGGAAAAGACATGGTAGGATGAGCTGGGTCAAGGGCAGTGGTCATACTGCCATCTAGTCCCAAACAGAAATCCACTCATAAATGTACTGTAGTGTCTGGCTAGATAATCACTCTCCTTGGATCCTGACATCCCTTCTGCAAGATATCCCATGGGTCTAAGATCCACAAGGGTCACTAACTGATGCTGTTTCAGACCTAATGGTGACACATTGAAACACCTGGGTAGGAGGAAGAGTAGGCATCAAAGCTGAGGGCCAGCACATCACCGCGTGCTCACCGTCTCCAACATTAGTCCTTCTGTCTGTCCCACTGTACCCTCTACACAGGGGCTTGAAGACAAGGGGTTTGCTCCCATTCAGCCACTAACCCTCACAGAATCACAAAATCACAGAACATTAGGAGATGGAAGGGACCTCGAAAGATCATCTAGTCCAACCCCCCTGCCTAGATTAGGTCACACAGGAACGCATCCAGATTGGTATTGAATGTCTCCAGAGAAGGAGACTCCACAATCTCTCTGGGCAGCCTGTTCCAATTCTCCACCACCCTCACAGTGAAAAACGTTCTCCTTACATTCAGATGGAATCCACTGCCTTCATCATCTTGGTGGCCCTGCGATGGACTCTTTCAAGGATGATCTTGGGGGGTCATTTCCAGCCTTAGAATTCTATGATTCTATGATAAGGAGTTCTATGTCCTTCTTGAACTGAGGAGCCCAGAACTGGACACAATGTTCCACATGTGGTCTCAACAGGGCAGAGCAGGGGGGAGAAGGACCTCTCCTGACCTACTAGCCAACCCCTTCTAATACACCCCAGGATGCCCTTGGTGTTCCTGGCCACAAGGGCACATTGCTGACTCATGGTCATTCTGCTGTCTGCCAGGATCCCCAGGTCCCTCTCACCTGCACTACTCTCTGACAGGCCAGTACCCAACCTATCTGGGGTTGTTTCTCCTCAGATACAATACCCTACACTTGCCCTTGTTAAATCTCATTAAATTTCTCCCTGCCCAGCTCTCCAGCCTGTCTAAATCTTGTTGAATGGCAGCACAACCTTCTGGTGTGTCAGCCACCCCTCCCAGCTCTGTGTCATCAGCAAACTTGCTGACTGTGCACTCTATTCCCTCATCCAGGTCATCAGTGAATACATTGAACAGTACTGGTCCCAGTACCAACCCCTGAGGGACTCCACTAGATACAGGCCTCCAACTTGACTCATCCCAAAGGGATAAAGCAGTGGTGGTCTCTGCCCCTATTTCTCAGCAAGTTTTTCTGGCACTTTCTCTCTAATTTGGATCATTTGTATCTGAGGAACATTGGAGCTTGCAACACAGCTTGCTATATGTGATTATGGACTTGCTTAGTATGAAGAAAAACCCGTGCCTTTAGTCTCCAGCATCCATAGTACTTCAGATTTCTGTAGGAAGTTTTGCACCCCCCATCCTTGGAAGGTGCTGCTGCAGGGTGTCTCAGGATGAGGTGATCCACCCTCTCTCCCCACCCTGGGCTGTACATTCCTTGCCCCTCCCTTCTTCTGGCACCTGTGCTCATCCAAACCTCCAGCAAGCTAGCTCCAGGCACAAAGCTAGCTGAAATCTAATTTGGGATTAAAAAAAAAAAAAAAAAGTAAGTGAATGGAAGATTAAAACTGTTGCAGAACCTGATCCTAAAGGTGCTTGGCAAGTCTTGGAAATAATGAGCATCCCACAAGTTCAGACCCAACCTTATCTCATCCTGGAAAAAAAGGAGATGAGGAGATGTGCTAGCCTGAAACAGTGATTATGGTGAGTCCACGGTGCATCCTTCAGCATGGTGCAGCAGCTCTGGAAATGGCATTGATATAGTAACATCAGCATGGTGTTCTAGCCTGGTGAGCCCTGCTGAGGGGAGGTCAAATCTGTAACTCTAACCTGGAACCATCTGGCCAACCAAGGCTCTGTCAGGTCGCAGCTCTCCCCGAGGTCCCATGAAGCTGCCAGCCCTGTGGGGACATGTTGGATAATGCCAGAGATGTTGGATGGCACAGCCTAGCCATGTGCAGGCAACCACACTGAACACTGGACCTCCATCAGAATTAAACACTGCCAAGAGTCAGCCATGGCATGGATGCTCCACTGGATGCTCCTCAAACTCACTGCCTCGGTCTGGAAAACAACCCTCCCACCTTGTCATTATGTGACATTTCTCAGGGCTTCAGTCCTCTCAGAAGGATGTATCTGGAGGCTCAGTTTGCCACAAATCTCAAAGCTCCGGGGAAATGTCTACTCCTCATGAGACAGAAAAAGAGAAAGTTCCCACTGAGGTTTTACATCGGTGTTATTTTCCCCCTTGTGTAATGTATGCAGTCAAACCATTTTTTTCCTTGAAATAAAAGAGCTTCAAAGGCAGTTTAAATAAATAAATAAGCTTGATGAAGTGATAGAATTTTTCTGGAGGAGACATCATCGGCAAATTCATTTCAGAAATTTATTTTTTTTCAAACCATGGCATCTTGTTTTTAAAAAGATGTTTGAAGTCTTTGAATTTGCCCCTTGGACCCATTTAAATCTAATTTCTAATCCCTTAGTCTCTGTAATCACATGAAACCTCTATTTTGGTATTATCATTTAATTCCTAAGTATTTGGCAAATACATACTGTATCATCAAATATTTGTCATATAGTTGTGATTAAGATGTAGAGCCCCCAAAAGAGGTTGATAACAGTTTAAACAACTTTGGAGTAAATTAAGGGATTTAAAGGATTAGAAAAGAGATAACGAATGTAAAATATGTACAGATATTTTTTTTTTAAGTTTTGTTGATTTTAAAATACCTGACACAAATAATGAAATACTGGAGTCGTTCTTGCATGTCATATTCACACTCTCCATTCTCCTGTATGCAAAATCCAATTAAAAATCAAGTGCCCCTGCCACCATTCAGCAGAGTGTTTTACCTCAGAGGGACATTTCATCTGGTGAAAGTAATAGTGGTTGTGAGCCAATCTCCACCATTTAAACACTCGACAAAGCTGGTGTCTGTCCAGCTAGGAAGAAGGCAAACCTGCAGGCTCCTGGACCCCACAATCTGGGCTAGGGAGCAAAAAAAAAAAGGATCCTCAGCAGCATTTGTGTTCATCCTGACTTAAGTATGGGCTCCAGGCAGCAACTCACCCTGCATTGTGATGGCTTTTTGAGGAGGTGGGTGCCATGGAGCTCCTACTCCAGAGCTAGCCAGGGGGAAAGGAGGAAGGTAGGATGGCTCTCACCTGGAATGGCACCGGGCCATGACTCGGGCACGTTGCTGTACCTGGGGAGCTGGGCAATGTTCCTGGGGGTTAAAGGAGCCATTAAAATCTAGATGGGGTTTCATTTGGTGTCCTCGGTACAGGTTACTCTTCTGTCAGATTAGTGTGGGGTTGTTTCAAAAAGAGACTTCAGGGCTGAGCTCTTGATTTATCACAGAGGTCTACAATTTTAAAAGCTCCTATAAAAGCTTCTTCCCACAGGTTTCATTTTATCCATGCGAAGAAGTGGGTTTTTAAATACCGAGAGATCTTCTTTCGGACACACAAGTAAGGCAGCTCTTCCAGCTCAGGCACTCAGCAGATTAACAGTTATTATTCTATCTTAGAGAAGCAGCTGTAATGTGAGGGATGCTAATGCAGAAAGATGGGGTGAATAGTTCTTATCCAAAAATGCCTAGAGTCTAAAAAAGTAAATGCAATTAACGGCGAACACAGTTATACAAATAATCAAAAAAGGTACATTGTTGCAGCACGGGGCAACAGAGAGTGTTTGAACAGACAAGAGGATTTTTTTGTGGATGACAGGGTGAGAATCCCGATGGAGCTGCTGTGCCACTGAACATCATCCAAGACCAGAGCTGAGCAGTTTTGAACTTGGAAATTAGAGTTCTTGCCTGGCAGCAGATGGAAAAGCATGAGACCACACCTGAAATGGTGTGTTTATACCAGGTGCTGTTTTACAAGATGGGCATCAGAGCAGTAGAAACAGAGAAGAAAAGAGCAACAAGTATGAGAGGAGGCCTCAGGTGTTTCAGCAGGAAAGGGAGGTTAAGGAAACAGATGCTGCAGTCATTGCCAAAAAGGAGACAGACAAAAAGGACCATGCAATGCAGGAAATGCTGAGGAGCAGTGAAAAGCTGGACACTGAGGATGTGAGAATGGAACAGAAAGCCCAGGAAAGAGAAGACAAGGTTTTTCAAGATGTTTCTGCACACTCTCTCCCTGTAGAGGGTAATTAGTACGAGGAACACAATAACCCACAATAGTCAGGCAGCCCTGGATGTGTTTACAACACAATGGTTTGCTACACTGGCAGGAGAAGCTGCAAAACCTCCTGGAAACCCCCTTGTTAAAATTCTCCCACCACACTGAGAGTTATATGACAGAGATAAAATCAAAAAAGCTGAGACACAAAATGCATTTCAACTAGCAAGGGACATAAGAAGATCTTCGACTCAACAGAAATATAAAGAGAGTAAAGGGAAGTACAACAACCATTAGTAAAAGGCAAAGGAGAGCAAATAATTGATGATGATGCAGAGGAGACATCACATTCAGCCTTCTCTCCCCTCCCCCTTTCACAGAAAGGTAAACCGTGTCCAGTTATTTATAAAGGTTAATTTTTACAGGGCAACAGTACCTCCAGCCAGGGTAACAAAGCCAGGTTGCGTTGCAGAATACTTCTGCTGGGTAAATACTCAGGCTAAAGGGGACACAGTTCATGCTCCAGCATCGAAGGTATGAGCTGTGGTCATGCACAAGACAATGCTGAGCTATCAACAGGACAAACCACGGTACCCTCTTTTGGAAGTGACGGTGACACTAAACCAAGATTTTGGACTCCTAAACTGGGATCTGTAAATTTCTAGGTTTATGGGCCAGTCACACAAGTTACTGTCATGGAGGAGAAGGTGTAAACTTAGCGTATGTCAGCTGTCCTTCTGCAGTAACCATCAGCTCTTTCCATGGGATACATGTGGGGTAGTTTTCTCCTTGGCAGACAAATGAGGGGTCAACAGCCAGCCTAGAGAGAGAGAATTTTCTGTGGGGAGATGAGTAAGCGAGCCAGCTTTGAGGCACATTCACACATTGGCAAGCCAGCAGTAATAAGTTCCTGAACCCATATCCTTAGTGCTAGGATACAGAGGAATATTTCTGAAGGACATATTTTTCCCCGTTGTGTTCAACAGGCTGTACTTGATGACATTTTCTGTTAAAAGAAGTGCATAGCTTAATTGGCATCCCAAGGCTGTTTGTCTTCATTCCTTGATTACAGTTACAAGTGAGCATTTAACTGGTAACTCATTAGTTAGTTGTCTAGGACATTGTATCAGACACATTTTTGGCAGAAGGGAGTAGAAGGTGTGAGAACACAGGTGAAATCATTTGGAAAACCTTTAGCAAGACACCAGAACTAAACTTTGAATATGAGCAAGAGAAAAATCAGCACTGAGACCCATTTCCAAGCCAAGTGACCTGAAGGTTGACTCAATGCTTTGGACTACACCCCAAAGAGAATCCATACAGTAGTGTGTTGGAGTCTAGCACAAGGCCACCAAGATGATGAAGGGAGTGGAACACCTTCCTTATGAAGAAAGGCTGAGGAGCTGGGTCTCTTTAGCTTGGAGGAGACTGAGGGGTGACCTCATTAATATTTATGAATATGTAAAGGGTGAGTGTCAGCAGGATGGAGCCAGGCCCTTTTTGGTGGTAGCCAGTGATAGGACAAGGGACAATGGGTCCAAGCTGGAACATAGGAAGTTCCATGTGAACCTAAGGAAAAGCTTTTTCACCGTGAGGGTAACAGAGTACTGGCACAGGTTGCCCAGAGAGGTTGTGGAGTCTCCTTCTTTGGAGACATTCAAAACCCACCTGCATGTGTCCCTGTGTGACCTACTCTAGGTGATCCTGTTCAGACAGGGGTGTTGAACTAGATGACCTTTTGAGGTCCCTTCCAACATTTTATGTTCTGTGATTCTATGACTGTTGCTCTGCATGCTTTGAACAAATTTGCCTTATTAAACTAGTACTTAAACAGCCCTTTTGGATGTCACTACTCTGCTTGGTTTGGGTTTTGTTTGATTTTTCCTCAGGTCCCTGTGAAATTATTTCTGAAAACTAAGTAAAGCTCTTGCCCTTCTGTTGTGACACATCTTTGACAACCTGCTGTCAATATCAGCCACCAAAAGCTTTTCCTGGTGGTAGATAATGGAGATATCAAGGTCTTTAAGAGCTTGTCTGGGGGAACAGGGCTTTTCCTTCCCCATCACATCTAGCCAGAAGCAGGAGGCTAGTGATTGCAGTAACTTTTTCTTCAAGATGGGCAAATAGCTCACGGAGGGGGCTGGCAAAGCCAAATACTCTTTTTTGCTTCCTGGGATGTCTGGGTTCAGGCAGATGAGTGTACAGGAGCTTGGGCTGAATGGCGTGTCCATGCACCAGCGTCAGCTGCTAGAGGTCAGAGGGACCAAAGAAGCTCAGAGAACGCAGTCATCTTTGTCTGGGCACAGCCCTGGTGTGAACACGTTGATCAGAAACACAGAATCACAGAATCACCAGGTTGGAAAAAAAACATTAAGATCATCGAGTCCAACCGTACCTGTCCTCTCCTAAACCATATCCCCAAGCACCTCATCTACCTGTCTGTTAAATACACCCAGGGATGGTGACTCAACAATCTCCCTGGGCAGCCTGTTCCACATCCTGACAACTCCTTCGGTGAAGAATTTCTTCCTGACATCTAATCTGAACCTGCCCTGGCACAGTCTGAGGCCGTTTCCCCTTGTCCTGTCACCTGTCCCTTGGCGGAAGAGACCTCTCTACAACCTCCTTTCAGGTAACCGTAGGCAGAGATAAGGTCTCCCCTCAGCCTCCTCTTTTCCAGCTAAACACCCCCAGCTTCCCCAGCTGCTCTTCATAAGATTTGCCCTCCAGCCCCTTCACCAACCTGGTTGCCCTTCTCTGGACCTGCTCCAGGACCTCAATATTCTTGCAGTGAGGGGCCCAGAACTGGACACAGCACTTGCGGTGCAGCCTCATCAGCAAATCCCATTCCTCTGACTGCAGTGATCTGCATCCCCCTCCAAGTTGTGGTCACCCCAGCACAGCCCCTTTCAGTCTCTCTCATGGTGTGTGTTTTGCTCTTGTCACCTTGCTAGTGTCAGTGGGAGACTTTCTATTTATTTCAGCAGATGTGGGAACAGGACTTGAAAGAGCAAAGCTACCAGTAAACCCCACATACTGGCTAGCGTGGAACAATTTGGAAGGGTGCCGTCTGCTAGAGCAGTGCCCCCTGGGTGAGATGTGCTCCATGGGCTTTCTGTGTTGCCAACCAAATATTGCCTGGCTTCCTAAATATTACACCCCGTCCTGATTAGATTTGATGGTTACTACTCTCTTATTTACTTATCCCTTTGTAAATCAATGATGCCTTTAAATTTAGGTGGAGTTGGCAACAGCAACCTTTTTCATCATGTGGGGAGGGAAAAAAAACCCCTACACCAGCCCCCAGTGATCTGCCTGGGTAGTTTGTTTTATTGGATTTGTGATATTGAGACGGTTTGGCAACTGTTGGCCTGTCAGATTGAGAGGTCATTCACCAGCCTCCATCAGAGATATAAAGGCACTGCAAGGAAACTCCTTGTGTCAATTTGACTCAATTTGCAAAGTAATGAGTTAAGCCCTCCCAATGTGTTTAGGGTCAGCTCGGATCTATTTGAGAAATGTTTGACTATTAGCATTTAAAGCTTCAGATGTGCCAAGCCCCTGCTTCCCCCTCCTGCTCCCCAGCCCTCTCCAGGTTGCTCCCTCCTTTAATTTCCCTGCAGGTTTTAGAAAGGATGCATTAAATTAAAATCACTAGCTGTTTTGTGAGCAGTCTTTTGTGACCAGTAATGAATGTAATGAGTGAAAAAGGAAAGGGAAAACAGGATGATTAAATGATGCTGGGCTGTTTTTCACCCAGCAGTTTGCAATGTGACACAAATGGACAATTGGGGCTTTTCTTTTCCCATTAATTTGTATCTGTGTTTGCACTTGTCACATAAAACCCAGACTATTTACTAAAACATGAGGTAGGTAACAGATGCCACCTCCTTTGGAGCTGAACCTGATTGACCTTATGTCTGCTAGTACAGTTGCGCAATGTTATTTTGGATTTTCTCGACATTGGGCACAGCCCCAAGCACTATGACAGCTAGACTTTACTCTCATGTGCCTTTAGAAGGTTTGGTGCCTTGCCTTGTGCACTTACTGTGTTTTATAAATATGCACTGTAGTAGTTTTGAAAGATTTTCTCTCTCAGCATTGCAATGTAGTCAGGATTCAGATTTTTTCAATCTGCAGGCAGAACCAAGGGCTTTCCTTCCTAAGATGCATGTTGGGAATTTTCCATGATAGATCTTAATCAAAAGCTTTAGCAATTAATAATTTTCTGAGCCAGAGTGTGCTATGAGGTTAGCTCAATTTGAATGAGTGTGTGCGTGTGTGCATGTGTGTGGTGTGTCTTCATTAAACCGAGTATCTGGATCTGAAATCCTCACATATCTATGTTCGTTAGAGTGTTTTGGGACTATCCTGAGAATCAATTTCTGCCTCTTCCAATTACACATGATTCCTTCTTACTGTTCTCTCATTTCTGTGAATTACACAAAACAGCCCATACCATGGGAACTTCCCAGATCCAGCACCCTAAGTGAAGCTAAGGCCCCACAATCACAGAATCACAGACTGGTTTCAGTTGGAAGGGACCTCAAAGACTGTCTAGTTCCAACCTCACCTGCCATGGGCAGGGACACCCTCAACCAGCCCAGGTTGCCCACAGCCCCATCCAACCTGGCCTTGAACACTGCCAGGGAGGGGGCAGCCACAGCTTCTCTGGGCAACCTGTGCCAGGGCCTCACCACCCTCAGGGAAGAATCGAATCCTAACTTCTTTTCTAAAGCTGCCCTCTTTCAGCGTGAAGCCATTGACCCTGTACACAATTTAAAAGTGAGGTGCTGGTCTTTCTTGGTAGGATTTGCAGCGAGGCTTTGGGCAGGAGTGGATGTAGAAGAGTTCTTGGAAAGTACCCTGTGGTACGGTCCAGCTTGAGCTCTTGGAAATGAATGTCATAACAGTCAAATAAATTGTATAAAATGGTGTCCATGGGAGCAAGAGCATGCTCCATCCAGTGTTTCACTAAATGTGCATTTATAACGGGCACATTTGTCTCTCTCCTTAGGACCAAACAGGAAACCAAATCAAGGATTAGTCTGGCTGAAGCAATCTACAGTCAAGGTCAAAACCCATACAGAGCACCTTTACGATAATTCTCACAGGGACACAGAACGGTAGCATTTAATTCAGAATTAGCAGAAATAAGATGAAGCTGGATGGAGTGTAATGGATTTAAAAAAATGAACTTGGGTCCACAATGAAATCAGGTCTTTTTAACACGATTGTTTACGGCTTCTGCACCATGTGAAATGATAGGTTCTGTAGCTCCAGTGGGGCTCTAATGAGAGTCATCATTGCCAGAGACAAATGACACATGCAGTCAGCTGCAATACTTTAGCAACAGGCAACCTTATCCTACTATTAAGTAAACTCTTCATCCAATTTCCATTTCAATTTTATAGTTGCTGCCGACACAAGTCATTAAAATGCACAAGCTTGCTTCGCAATTATTCATTCAAATAACACTTAAAATTGTAAGGGGGGGGGGGGG
>VXBZ01009405.1:95711-111074 GCA_013399135.1 Heliornis fulica
GTAATTCTTGTTCTTGAACTTGCAGAGCTGCCATCCACACCTCACCGAAATGCTCCTTGAAAAACACAGCAATGAGAAAGTGGCCTTTCCATCCTGATTTGCCTCCGCTTAAAGATCTGTTTCTGTTCACAGGAGGAAAATGAACTCTCATGCAAATAAGGCAACAACGGTAAATACTTTTTGTTTTGTTTTTATTGAATGGGAAAACAAACTTTAATTTGAATACTAAACCATCCAGAATATCTAGCTGAAAACATGTTTTTATTATTTACATTCCTAGGTTTGGCTTGTTATGCTCCTGGCATATCTATTCATATCTCTTGCAATATTTTTTCATTTCATATATTAATATTTAATATTCTTTATACATTGTTCAACCTTAATGGTTGTCTAATTTCTGTTTTTCATCCACAGAGAAGCTATTAATTTATGAGCATATAGGGCAGTAAGTAATAATTTGCATGAATGCCTTGAGCAGATATGCTTCCATAGGCCTCCCATAGCATAGACTTTGGAAAGAGTGATACCATCTATTGGCCAAGCTTCAATGAACACTCTTTACAAGAAGAAGAAGAAAAAAAGTTTTTTAATCCATAAAGAAGTCTACTAAGTGAAAAATCAAGAGAAATGACAGGAACTGGATTGTTCCTAGGGTTTGTTTGGCTTTTTTTCACCCTTTATTAATGTGTTAAATATATTCCTGTGGTTTAGAAAGCATCACAGAAACTGAAGTTTTCTGTACATCTTCAGGATTTACAATGAGCATTAAAACAAGATTCTCAAAGACTGGCTGGCCTGCAGGGACATCTCATTTCTGGTGTTCTCAGCCGTAGTCTGGGACTCTCTTTTCAGAAGGTCAGTGATAATTTATACCTTGTGGTAAGACTGACTTCTGAGTCCTTCTTCCACAGACAGATGTCAGTGTAAAGCACTTATAATGTTTACTATATATTACTGTCCCCAAAAGACACAAATTAAGCAAATAAAGGAATTTATTTTGCATTCTTTTGAGTATGGGGTGGAGAAAAAACACTGTTTGTTGGCTAAGTCAGCTCATTAGAGTATGTGAAGCTACTTGCTCTGAAACTTCATGAATACAAAACACTTCTGATGGGAGACCTTTCTGCTGGACTGTAGATTAAAGGAAATTTCAATTTTTTTGCAGGCACACATCAACAGCATTTTCCATGTGAAAGTGTTGAAACTTTGTCTTCAACTTGTTTAACCCATCAAGTTCTGACTTAAATTTTTCAGTGCTTTTGTGAATTAAAAACTGACATAAAAATGTGAACGAAACATTAAAAAAGGTTCCAATAAATTGTTTATTTTTACTATTTTTAAATACTTTTTTCTTTTAAATTGGCACAGAATTAATAATAGCTCCATGACTTGATATCACAGTGTGATCAAAGCACATTTAAAAAAGCTGGGTTTTCTAGTGGAAAAGAAAACCTACATTTTGACAAAGTTTTTCTACTTGGTGTAGGCACAACTGAGCAGGTTCTGCAACCAACAAAGAGCACACAGCACCATGCAGGAATAGGAAAGGGAGAAAATACCTGGTGGCTGGCAGGTATCCACCAAGGTCTGCCCAAGTGCATTTTCCCATAATATTTAAGCAGAGGGTTTCCTATACATTTCTCTTCCCATTTTAGGAGTAAAACCCAGTCCTCCTCTCCACCAAACAGCAGTTATTGCAATGCATCTTCTTTCCCAAGATATTTTTCCAGATAATTCATTTAGAGACTGGACTCCATATTTTATGTGGAGCTCACAAAATAAAGCGACGATGCATGTGCATTTAATCTTGGCTCCATTTGTTGCAAGAGTGCATTCAGGCAGAAATATATTCTTCTTCTTCTTCAGTCTTCTACTATTCATAGATAATGATGATGCCAGATCAATGACCTGAATGGTCTGGTCATGAGCATGGGGGTAACGGGCAGAGCCTGCCTTCAAAACCGCTCACCACCCAGCATGTGGTCCCAGATTTCCCACACAAACAAGCAGCTGCCTGTGCCTGTGGTGTGGATCTGCTGGGTTGAGTTATGGGAGTGACAAAAGAGCTTTTAGGGTGCTCTTTGCCTGATCCAGCCTGGACTGCTGTGTTACATGCTGGACGTACCCCCTTAACAGAAGTGTGTGATGTGTCATGCTGATAAGATGATGTTCATTAACTTCCTTTGACCAACTGTTAAACCCAATTTTCCTGGTATTTGTGCACTGGGAGAGTGTAGAATTCCAGAAGTAAAGGCTTGATTTTGTTGCTTTGGTGCTTCTGCCTGGTCTCTCAGATGGGTTCAGCAGTCCTCCATGTTAAAGACTTTGATTTTAATGTCTTTATTGTTTGAATTGTAGAAAAGCAGGAGCACATGGTAGAAAATGCAGTTGAAGAAAAAATATCAAACGAAGATTTATCTTCATAGCCATTTTCTACTCAATTTCCATGGTTGAAGAACTAAAACTGTAGTATTAAAGTTCTAAATTAAGCTGTGTATATCACTGTACTAATAGTACTCGGTAGCATGTACAATAATCTGTCACATTGCTTTTCCAACTAATCATTAATGAATTAATGAAAGGGTTTCGCTGGTTTTGTACTGTGTAACATAATGAGATATACAGTATTTAAGGCTTTCAAAGATTTAGGACTCTATTAATGAAAAATAATTATTATCCTACAACAGTAATTAAGTATAATTTGCACGGAACTAACATTTTCTAATCCGTAAACATTAGCGATGTCAACAGCTCCTCATGGAACTGTTAACTGCTCTGCAACATTTTTTTAAAGGAAGATGAATGGGCTAATGTGCTGGCAGAGAGGGATGCGGTTGAGAGAGCTGGTAACTGCAGCTAGGCAGAAGGCCTTCAGGCAGATCTGGAGAGGCACATCGGTGCCTGCAGATGCCTATCTACAGCTTTAGGTGACTAAATACCCCGGGTCCTTGGATTTAGGTGAAATGCAAAAAGAAAGTGATGCCAGGAGTGATTTACAAGGTGAAAAGCGAAGCAGCTTTTTGCATTCATTCTTTGGATCCTGGGGACTCGGTGGAGCCTCTTCTTGTGATGTGAAGGGCTCTCTGAGGACAGGTCTTGGAACAGCAGAGATTTACTGTGGTTTAACAAGCTGCCTGTTAAGTGGATTTCTTTTGCTGAAGTTTTCCCAGGAACACCCCGCCTTGTCCCTGCTGCAAGCTGAGGGTATGTCCCATGTCATTTGTGGCAGCTCACTTGAGGGGCAGCAGATAGTTAAAGCGTGATGTGTTGTTGGTGGTGTCCTTGGAGAAGTTGACATCAGATTACAAGGAGTGGAAACTACAATTTTGTCTGTTCTGACACACCCAAGAGGCACGCGCTCCATGTCACTGCTCTTCAGCATGGGCATGTGTCGTGGTCCACTTCAGGTGGACATGTGGTGGTTTGTTTTGCTGGGACTTCAAGGTGCTGACTGGGATCTTTGGACCGACTCCTTCAGTGTGCCAAACAAACATCAGGATTGCCTGTATCCCCTGGACTGAGCCCCGCCCAGAGTCATGAATAGCACTCATAGTGTTGGCAGGGCTCCTCTGTGGCCTAGCAGGTACTGGATGGCATAAACTACTAGCAGTTGAAGGTTTTACCTCTTTCTGGATATCTGGGTGATAAGGAAGAGCAAATCTTACTTCTGCCAGTTAACTCTCTTAGCTAAAATACTGATGGTCTGTTTAGTGGGCAGGAAAGTCTAGGAAGAGTGACACAGTCTGTAAAAGTGTCCCTTACCCCTTTTTTGACTTGCGGATTTAAAGACATAAACTTTACAAACCATAAAAAACCTTGAGGTTATAAATCAGAAATTAAAGGAAACACGACAGTGAGTGACAAGAAGTTAGAGCCAGGGAACTTACAGGTCTCGTGTATTGGGTCCCACTCCAGCTACACTCCAGGCTTGCTGTGCAACCCTAGGCAAAACCATACCCTTTAGTCTACGGAGACCACGACACTTTGAATTGCATTACCAGCTGTTGAATGCTTGGTGTTACACCATAAGAGTCTTTAAGTATTTTGGAGATTTATGTGTGCAGTTTTGAAGGAATCGCTGATTTATAACCATGTGATGTACTGCAAAGAGTATTTGCAAAGGTCAAATTAATAACTGGCAGAGAGGCTACCGGAACAGAAGACTGAATAGAACTTGTGATTTTATAATCTTGTGATATGTTAATTTTATGTCTTTTATCTATGTGCATTTTATTAACAGACAACACTGTTTGCCTCGCCACTTCCTCGGTGAGAAGTGCACAGTGAGGGAGGAAGAGAAGGCAATAGGAGGTTTGGAGGCTGATTTAATTTCTTAGATACAACTCACGGTGGATTAGAAAATAGCATGTGAATAGATTTTTCCTGAATGTTCGACGTAAGTTTTGCAGCCTCAGAGTGAAGATCTGAAATCATCTAATAAAAAGAAAGAACAGGAATTAATAAATAAATTAACCAGCTTTAAGATGGACTTAGCTGATATGGTCTCTCTCTTCCTCGGTCTCCTGGGCTTTTCCCATGACCTACCTCCCCCTTCTACAGCTTGTCGGTATTATGTTTGCTTAGCTTCATTCCCCACATCCATCAGGGCCCTCACATAAGCTGCATGCAGGAAAGGACATTTGCATGATGTCCTCCACCCCCTTTCTACATTGTGCTGGTAATCTGGGATCCTTCCAGCACCTTTTGTCATCACTCCTAGGATGCTTGTCTACCTCCTGCCCTCCTTATCAGTCAGAAAGTCAATTTGTGTGTAAAAACTAATGTAGTAAAAAGGTTGCTCTCAGTTTTCTGGAACATTTTTTCCCATACATTTAAATAAGTCTAATCCTTAAAAAAAAAAATAAAAAAAAAATCTGCTATTCTGCATAAGGGGAACAAAAAAATCAGAGAAAAAAAAGATTAGACTTTAGCAGGTAAATCATTTATGTATCTTTATATGTGATTGAACAGATAATCATAAAGACCTTACAGAAAACCTTCAAAAATATCAAAACACCTGGAGTAGAAATATGATCTTCCTGAAGATTAGTGTTTCATCCTCTGTCTTCAGACAGTCTTTAACCAAACTTTCCAGGGAGAAAAATGAAAAATAATCTTGTCTGGGAGTAGATGCAACACAAAGTTGTGAAGTTAAGGGCCTCTGTTGTGCAGGGTCTGAGTGGGGAAGTCCAGATACAATCAATGAATATTTGACTGTAGTTTTGATTATGCTATAGCAGTGGCCCTTGCAAAACATGCAGCTATCATCTGTTAGACAGGAACTACTTCCTTATTACAGACAGTCTTCTTAGAAACTTTGTGTCATATGA
The DNA here is from genome assembly GCA_013399135.1 of Heliornis fulica. Classification (NCBI taxonomy): domain Eukaryota; kingdom Metazoa; phylum Chordata; class Aves; order Gruiformes; family Heliornithidae; genus Heliornis; species Heliornis fulica. The sequence goes on from VXBZ01009405.1 coordinate 101,042, forward strand.
ATGCATAGCAAACAATATATTTTCCGGTTTATGTATTTTATAACATTTAAAACTTGTTCCAGCAACATTACATGAAACTATTGTTTTAATTTCCCTCTTTCTACTTGTGTTCAAAAGGAAATGCAGAAGCTAGTAAGTGGTAATTGCCTCAGCATCTCATCTGTCACCCAACCTCTGCTTCCACTTACCCATGTCAGTATGAACCCAGAGGCTCTGAGAGACCAGAAGTGGGACTGGCACCATCTTCCACGGCTGAAGAGATCCAGCACTCTCTGCCACTTCAGGGCCACAGTTTGGCTCCCTAAGATGGAGAAGTGGGATGCAGATACAAGCACACACATCTGCAACGATGACCAGGATCAATGAGAGCATTAATTCCCCCAGTTGTTTAATGCAGTGGATGTGTTTCTCTAGAGAGCTGAGTTCAAATTCAATTTAGAGTCAAAATGATGGTGGCCATTTTTTTTCCTCCCAAGGAGATATCTATCTACCTCCAGCTACCATGACATAATTGGCAATATCTTCTCAAGACAAATCAGGCCTGAGATTGATAAGGACTGCTGGGCAATGAACTTTGAACCCAGGCTCCCTGCACCATTCCTTACTATGACTGGCATTGCTAGTTCTCCATGAGCATAAAATTCATATACATTACCTCAAAAGAATGGACTCATTAGGACTAGACATAATGTCTGCTGTGGGGGTTCAAACCTGCATCCACACTGACAACAAGAATTTTCTGTTGGATTTAAAAGGGATCTGGAAACCAAATCCTGGTTACATCTAAGCCAGACATTTTCCAGACCAAACTTTTATTTTCTAAACCAGACTTTTAAGGTGTCCACATTTTATCTGCTGAAACATGTCGGAGCATGCTCCTGACCTCTGATCCCCCATCATCTGCACATGGAATTTGAAGACACATTTGAACATAGACTTGCATGCAGTTTGAGTACACAATTTCCCTTTGTGGGCTAAAGAAGGAGAGGGGGAAGAGGTGACCATATGTTTGGCTCCTTCTGGAGGCAGGATTCCTCCCGGATGCATCACAGAATCACAGAATGGTCTGGATTAGAAGGGTCCCCAAGGATCATTGAGTTCCAAGCCCCCTGTCACAGGCAGGCCCACAAAACTCCAGGTCTGGATCTAGACAAGGTTGCCCAGGGCCCCATCCAACTTGGCCTTGAACACATCCAGGGTTTGGACATTGGGACATCCGCCACCTCTCTGAGCAGCCAGTTTCAGCAGCTCACCACTCTTTCTGTGAAGAACTTCCCCCTGATATCTAACTTAAACTTTTCCTCCTCCAGCTTCAATCCATTCCCCCTTGTCCTACCACTGTCTAGGATTGTAAAAATCCAATTTGCCTCTTGTTTATTCATTCCCTTTAAGTACTAGAAGACTGCACTCCCCCCGCAGAGTTCTCTTCTCCAGGCTGAATAAGCCCAGCTCCCTCAGCCTGTCCTCATAGGGGAGTTGCTCCAGCCTCCTGATCATCTTTGTGACCTCCTCTAAACTTTCTCCAACAGCTCCACATCTTTCTTGAATTGAGAGCCCAGATCTGGACGCAGTACTCTAGATGGGGCTTCCTGAGGGCAGAGAGGGAAAATCACCTCCTTGTCCCTGCTGACTACTCCTCTTTTGATGGAACCCAGGATAGCTTTGGCCTTCTGAGCTTCCAGAGCACACTGCTGGCTCATTTTCAGTTCCTCATCCACCAGGACTCCCAGGTCCTTCTCAGCAGGGCTACTCTCAAGGAGCTCTTCTCCCAGCCTGTATATATGTCTGGGATTCCTCTGGGCCATGTGCAAGACCTTACATTTTGCAGTTTTAAACCTCATGAGGTTCACCTGGACTCACCATTCAAGTCTATTCAGATCCCTCTGGATGGCTTCCTTTCTTCCTATTGTGTCAACTGCACCACTGCACATATGCCCAGCTCCAAAACCAGGACCACCTCCCTTTTTTGAGGCCACCTCGCTATTTCAATTTGTCACTGATGCTCTAAAAAATATCAAGCCCCGCTCTCGAGATGCTGAGTGTTTCTTAAACCAAGGAAACCACTAAAGCAAGCAATGAAGGGCTTTGGGCTCAACTCAGACTACAGAATTTTCTGTTCTTTTAAGCAGTAAGATGAATACTCATCGTCCTTACACTCAGCCCACATCCCAGCTGCATTCACGGCTGTGATCATCATACTATGCTGATGATGCTCCATGTCAACCTCTGTGTGGACGGAGCTGAACAGGGAGGGGAGAAAGTTTGCCTCTTTGAGCTTCACACTTTTGGCACTAACTGCTAAAAAACATGTTTTATTCACTATTTGCATGTGGCAAGACTTTCAAAGGATTCTTAGCATACACTAGCAACAAAATTTAATCTTCAGCATTCATCTCCCCATTCAAGTGAAGGACTATGTCATCTCTGGGTTCACGAACATTCAAAGATGTGAATTCCAAGCTCTAATAAAAAAAGGACATTTCCTACCTAGTCTCTCTTTCAATGTACAAGAGTTGTGCTTAGTGATTCAGTAAGACCACCTTGACATTTAAACATATGTCACTCACTTCAAAAATGTGTCTAGCTCTCCACCCTCCTCAACCCCTGGCCTCTATGAAAAGGAAACTGAGCCTTCTAAGGGCATCTGTCAAATGTCAGGCAAGCATGCATAATCTGCAGTGTGCTCCCAGGGTAATTGCTGAATAGTTGCTGCTAAACCCTTCCGAGACTAAGGAAGGAGCTAGACCTGTTGAAACGAAGTACAAAACAGGAGGAACTTTTAAAAACAACTTGTTGGTACAAATGCAGAGACCTCCACTTTGAAGGGCGTGAGCCTGTCACTCGTGGCCACAGACTACTGCAGCACACATTTGTGATGCTGGCTGTCATAATTAATTTCTTGGCAATCATTGCTAGGAAAAGAAAGTTACAGAGAATTAAGCTAGCACAAAGTACCCACCACCAGAAGAGGGGGGGAGAAAACCCCGTTCAGTGAAGCCTTTGGGAAGACCCAAATTAAGCTTGGCTTTCTGTGTCGTGTAGCTTGTTAACTTTAAACTGTGAAATTCTTGAGAGAATGAGGCCAGGGCATGAGCAGCACAATGGCAAGCCTTCCCTCCGTACTGCGGTGAAGCGATTATGTGTATCACCGTGGCACATAAACAACAGAGATGCTGAGAAGCTCAGCTTTTCCAAGATAATAAAATAAATGGGCAGAGGAAGTTTTCCTTAGCTCATAATGATTTATAAGGCAAACTGGTAGCTTTCTAATCTATTATTCTTGGTAACAGTTCCCTTCCCACCCAAAGAAGTATTTATACATGCAACGTATCCAGTAATATCCAGTCAGAAGCTGAATGATTTATTTTGCAGTCTGCAAATTACATTAACAACATAATTAATAACTTAGATATAAAAACTGTGTATGTCAGAGCAGTATGTCATGTAATCAATGGCAACAAATCATTTTCTCTGGTGTTTAATGATTCTTTCAAGAGGGTGAATCTATAAAAACAGAAGAGTCAATCAATGAGGAGGTTGCAGACATTGTATGTCCTATTTGCAGACTTGAAAACTAAGGTTGCCTTTATTGTTTAAATTTTAACTATTGGAAATCAATCTGGGAACATAAACAGAAATGGGAAAAAAGTATTAATGGAAAAAAAAAAAAAAAAGGAAAAGTTGGTATCTGTAAAATCTGGTCAGAATTGCCAGCTTCCTGGGCATTGCTAAATGCTGATCACATAAAACATTTATGAACCCATTATTGGTTGCACAAAAGCACAAAACCTGGGCAGTACATTGAAGAATTATCTTTTGAAAAGGGAGTGCTCTTCCTCCAAAATACAACGTACCACCTGGATGGGTGCTGCGAAATCAATGAGGTTTCCTGACAACCCTAGTTCATTTCCAATGTCTTCCACTGAATCAAAGCCCACCTCCTTCATTCTCAGGAGCAAAATAAGGTGACGCAGTTATTTGTGTGGGCATCTCATGGACTGATTCTGGGTGAACATTTGCTCAACTTGTTTCTGTAAGAAGGTGATCTGAACACAGAGGAAAAAGCTCTTATCTAGCAGCTGCTCTAGACTGCCAGGTCCCTCCTTGGCTTTTTGGCAACGTGCTTTTCCACTTGCACTGACTCATTTCAGTTGAACACCCTCATTCAGAAGTCAGGGCTGTAATTCAGGAAATGCTTTCATGTTGTTATGACAGACAGATTTTTTATTCATTTTTCACTCCAAGATGGAAAGAATGACTGCCTTCTGTGTAGCTTGGAGGCACTCAGAAGCTTAAAAAAAGAAAAAAAAAGAGAAAGAAAAAAAAAAGAGAGAGAATTAATAAGGACTTCATGCCTTTTCTATGCTATCTATCTGGAAAAAACAGCTTTTTGCTATGGGGCCCAGGAAGACAGCAGAACCAGGAGCTCCAGATCCACACAAGTACTGAAGCATCTGTGGGTGGGTTCCATTTTTCCAAACTTTAAGATAAAAGTTTACAGTGTCCACTTCTGGGCTGGTTATCCCACTCTCTACTAGTAATAGCAAGATATAAGCATTAACAGGGGGCACTTCACTACACTGTATCTGAAGAGCGTCAGCTTCAGGTGGAGAAGTCTTCAAGCTGTCTCTGGGTGTTCACCCCAGTGCTTCTTGTTTGCCAGGAGCTTTAGAGCCCTAAAAGCCTTTGTGAATCTGGCCCATAATACCTCAGAGAAGAACAGGTTATGATGGACCTCCCTTGTTATGCTGATCAGGAGGGCAATCTGCAATGCTCTCCTATGATGCACAGAGAACAAAGTTCAGCCTCCGCCTACTCCCAGCCCCACCCTGTCCCCTGCCTCCCTGCTTGCTTCTGGCCATGGAGGGTATTATAGCTTGAGCAGCTACAGAGTAATAATTACTATTTGTGTGCATTCTTTTCATTGCCAAATTTTTTAGAAGCTACTCTTGATCTTGTTCAAAGCATGACGCACGGAGGGTAACAACTCCTGGGACAACCAAAAGGTGCTGTTTAGCAGCATAAGCCTCACTTTCCAGTTGCATTTGTATTTGTGTGCTTCCCAAGGCGAAGCTGGAAACCAACTTTAGCTGCGCAGTGCTGAGGTTGGTGGGAGGGATTGAGGGAGGGAGGGAGGGAAGGAAGGAGAACAATAAGATTTTAGATACGTAGAACAGGGAGTATACAGTTAGACAAGAATAACCCATATAGACCAAAAGCCAGAGACAGCTAAGTTACACATTGAGCCTCTAATGATCTGTTTACATCAAAAGCCCTTTCAAGGCACAGCAACATACCTGCCCTGCAAAGGCTCCTGAGCTACGGGATAATGTAATCATCCGTACAATATCCTTTGTCTTTTGTGAGTAGTTTAAGCAAAGAAAAGCAGATGCTTTGACTCTAGCATTAAGCCTCATCTTGAACAATACCTTGGAACAGTAATGCCACCTTATTTGCTAAAATGTCGTGTGTGTGTGTGTGTGTGTGTGTGTGTGTGTGTGTGTGTGTGTGTGTGTGTGTGCGGGACAACTCTCCCTGAGATATTTAGGCACTCCTCACACAGCTTCTNCCTCACACAGCTTCAGTATTTTCTTTTTTTTTTTTTTTGTTTCTGGTACTCTGTTGTGTAGTTGTGTGGGAGCTCGGGAGTAATTCTCCAATTGGTGGAATTCATCTTATTTGTTTCACGAGCAGGTATTTAGATGAGCTTTGTCTCCCTAAACCTCTTAATATAAAGAGTAAACTAGATTGCCTGCGAGTGTATTGACTGCGTTAAGAATGCTAGATTGTATTGCAAAGGAGTTCTGGCCTGTAATGTTATCACTCAGCAGGAATGGATCCCATCAGAAGGCACATGGCGTGCCATGACGTAGCCAGCCTTAGACCACAAAAGCAGACTTTTCTCTGTGAATTAGACAAACCACACAAAAGGCAACAATAGCTAGCATAAACACTATTTAATACTATTCACAGGCTATTGAAGAGATGGGCGTTGACTAAGAATTGCAGCAAAGCCAGTACATTGTTGTCAGATGAAAGGACGCCTAATGAACAGGAAGCATCATTTGAGCAGGCTGACAGTAACCATATAACTGCAGGATTGTGGGACTGGCATTTACCCCATGGGTCTTTACAGTCAAAAAAATAAAGAGAAATTAAAGCATAAGGAATCCTTTTTTTGTAGGCACTTAAAGCCCATAAAGCAACACAAGAAAGTGTACAACTGTCTTTTCATGATTTGTCTGTGCCTCAGCTAATCATGAAAAAGAACTTTTGGGGTGCAGTAACTATAGGTTCTGTGTCGTAAAATAAACCCTTCGAACAATAGATGATTTGGGTATTTGCAAATTGTCCCAATTGAAATAAGAGCTACGGGGTTGTGGTTTTTTTCTCTTCGCTATCTCAAACAAGAGTCTAGCCATGGTTATCTTAGTCACACCAGGATGATAAACAGTTTGTACTTGCCTCAGTGACATGGCTAAGTCAATGCTCTTGAAGTGGTCCTACTTTATTTGCTAATGTGCAACAGTAGAAGGATCCTAATTAAATAGATTCCCTTCTGATACAATTATTCCAACTATGTTCTGTCATCCCCATGATCACACACAGAAAATAGCTTCAAATTATTCCTGCTTTATGTTTTTAGCCTTTTAAATCATGTACTTAAGACACAAGTGAGATGCTATAACTCCTTTCTGTCAGGACTTCAGCTGACATAGTTTCTTAGAGAACAGAGGTCTGAGAGTTGAATTTTGTTAGTGAGAGTTTCCCTGAGTATGGCTGAAAATATTTTAGGACTGGCATGTTTCAAAATGTTCTTTGGGAAACTGAATCTAGAATAGTGTCCACAGAAAGACCTCCAGGCCACCGAGGCCTATTATTTGGCAAAAGGCTGTAATGAATACCATTGTGGCCAGGAAGAGGATATTATTATGTTCTGAAGCTGAACAACCAACTCTGTTGTTTGCCACTGCCTGAGCAGGGACAGTGGAGTTATATACATATATATAGATATATGTACATATGTGTGTGTGTTGTGTGTATATATCTCTCTCTCTATATATGAACCGTAAGATCAGCTCCTGTACCCTTGATTTCTCAGCAGCCTGCCCCAGTAACACACTAAGGGCTGCAGGGAGGATGGATAGGTATCTCTTTACTCCCACTTTTAGGCACTTCAACCACAGAAAGCTCCAAACCAATTTTTGGCAAAGAGACACCGTAAGAGGCAAAGTGAGTTTCGAGTGACAAAGAGGTATATCCTGTATCATGATTTAATCCCCTTCTCCTCTAGCCCCATCAGCTCTTTCAATAGGTGCTCTGTAATACACTTAGAGAAAAGAAAGAGAAAGCAGGTGTCAAGGGAATGAAAACCCAAGATCCTTTTCCACATGAAACACTTGTGAAAAGGTAATACATGTTGAACTGTGTTTCAGAGGATTGCAACTAAATTGCCCCCTTAAGGATTTCATTTTCTTTACAAAAATTCAACTACTTGAAAATTAGTTCTACATTAAAAATTCTCTGAATGAACAAATGAGGGATCCAGCCAGCTCCTGACTCACTATCAGTCTAATTTACCTCACCCACGCAAACCTTTTGATATGTTCTGAATTAGAGCATCGGTTATGCAGTTGACTTTATATGCTGTTTATTATTAACTGACAGAAGGAGACCAAAAGAAGCACTGAGATTACAGCACACTGTGTCATTACACTGTTTTTAAACATCCCCTTTATGTTTATATAAATATATTTAAATGTACATTAAAACAGAGAAGACGGTTTACACCAATAGAGTTGGAGTGACTGATCCATCTAGTTGTAGACACACATAAGACAGAATTATAAAAATTCATTGAGCTTGAGCTGGTAAGTTGGTGAGTTAACATTTAAGGGGGCACAGATAAGATTTCCCAGGCAGCACAAACCGAGTAGGACGGTGATCGAATAAATAGCTGATTTCAGCTTTAACCACTGAGTGACTAGTGGAGTTTATCATACGTTTTATGGCTGGAAAAGAAAACAAAACAAACAAAAAATAAAAGAAACAAAAAGAAAGAAGAGAAATAGAAGTTTAATTAAATGCCATGGATGCAGTATAATGCAAATCTCACAAATAGAGCATAATTGGTTTAGCGGAGAGATCCAATGCCATAAATAACCATTCATAATCATATACAATTAACATATCAATAGTTCTTTTTTGGTGTTATAGTCCATAAGCTAGGTTAGTTCTTCACTAGAAAAGTCTGGCAAAACCAAGCTGTTAATTAAGCCCTTTTCAGAATTTGGTGCCACATTTCGAATCCTCCACAAAAGTCTGAACCTATTATAGTGTCCCTCTTCTTCACAAGCAGAAGGACGCAATTTTTTGCCCATTTAATACCACATCAATCTTCAGCGAGGAGGAAAAAATCTTCAGCCATCTCAAGCCTTTACACTACAGCTGGCTGGCTGAAGTTGCCCATGCTGTAGTACAGGACTGGGACAATTCTGTAGAGTGGGAACTTTGGCTTTTTGCATGGCTTCGAACAGAGCTTGTGCTGATTGAAAAAGACTTCATGATAACCTGAAACAGTCTTAAAAGAAACCAGTCCCAGGTGAGGCTTTATGTACTTTAGGTGATTATTAGAAGAATAGGTTAAATATCCTCTTTTCCTCAGAATTAATTAGTGTCCCTCTTCTGTGTATATTAATGATAATTCAGTCCTGATCTCTCGGCAAAAGAAAAGAGCTCATTAAAGAATGGCAAAGAGCTTGCCAGTTACCCACAAAAATTCTGAGAGCTTTCTGAGCACTCCTGAATTAAAGGGCAATTAGAAAAGCTTTAACTGTTTGCACAAAGGGCTGAAATTTTCACCTCAAAATTCCTTCAAAGAAGGGTTGCTCTCCAAGCAGCTCGAGCTCTGCTTTGAACAGAAGATATGCAGACAGGCTTGCTTTCCAACTTTATGCTTCTCCTGGGGTTTGCCTTTATTATTACCTTCCCAAAATGTAACTCTACAAAACAAACACTGGCCCCTTCTTGACCAACTGCTCTTTGGACAGCAGTGGACCTTTCTCCACCCTGGTCGCTCTTTCTGTCACCCTTCCAAAGGCTGCTCCTTATTGCTTCATCAGTTCCCACTACAGCAGATGTCCACTGTCTCTGGAGGCTTCAACCACTGGAGAGGAAGGTGACTTAATGGTCTAGGTCTCTGCCATGCTGCTTGCTTTCCCCTTGTTGAGTCCCCTGTAAAGTGTGTAACGATGCTGGTTTTGTTTCTAAGATACCGACGTGTTATCTTTTAATGAGAACTCTGCCATGAGGCCTGGGAGCAACTCTGTGGTCTTGCATGTGACAACATTTTTATCTTCTCATTTTCACCCTCACCTACAAACCAGTCAGGCAAAACCATGAGGAACAACATCTGTGTTTAACTCCATTGTAACAACAGGGTTTATTATTAAAACTACAATGTTTTGAGCTGACACCATCTCACTACAAAGAACATAAGAACATGAAGTTCTACCAGGATACTCCCTTAAAGGAACGTGACAAGCTCCAGGATCAGGTATATTTTAAAAAGAGGTAAAGCCTTTCTTGTCCTTTGAATGCTGTTGCATTATTAGCAAATCAGCTTAGACACAAATAGTAGTTAGCACAAATATCACAGGAGTTATAAGGAAGAGTTACAGGGGTCAAGTGAGGAAGGCTAAAGCCCTGGCAGAATTAAAATTGGCAAAGGATATAAAGGGCAATAAGAAAAATTTCTATAGGTATGTAGAGGACAAAAGAAAAACCAGGGAAAATGTAGGCCCCCTCTGGAAGGACACTGGTGTACTGGTTACCCAGGACATGGAGAAGGCTGAGGTGCTCATTGACTTTTTTGCCTCAGTGTTCACCAAAAAAGCCTCTTGTCTTACCACCCAAGTTGTGTTAAAAACGAGCAGGGACTGTGAGGATAAGCCACCACCCACTGTACTTGAAGAGCAGGATAGAGAACATCTGAGGAACTTGAAGGTGCACAAGTCCATGGGACCTGATGAAA
>VXBZ01009405.1:111809-156054 GCA_013399135.1 Heliornis fulica
CCTGGAGTACTGTGTCCAGTTCTGGAACCCCCAACATAAGAAGGACATGGACCAGTTGGAGAGGGTCCAGAGGAGGGCCACAAAGATGATAAAGGGGCTGGAGCACCTTTCCTACGAGGACAGGCTGAGAGAATTGGGGCTGTTCAGCCTGGAGAAGAGGAGGCTCCGGGGAGACCTTATAGCTGTCTTCCAGTACCTCAAGGGGGCCTACAAGAAAGATGGGGAGAGGCTGTTCAGTAGGGCCTGTTGTGACAGGACAAGGGGTAATGGTTTCAAAATAGAGGGAGGGAGATTTAGACTGGATATTAGGAAAAAGTTCTTTACTGTAAGAGTGGTGGAGCACTGGAACAGGTTGCCCAGAGAGGTGGTGGATGCACCATCCCTGGAGACATTCAAGGCCAGGTTGGATGAGGCCCTGAGCAACCTGATCTAGCTGGGGGTGTCACTGCTTCTTGCAGGGGGGTTGGACTGGATGACCTCTGGGAGTCGCTTCCAACCCTAATCATTCTATGATTCTATGATAAAACATTTTCTGAGCAACTGCCCCTTCCAGACTATTTGTTGAAATGAAATGGGACTCCAAGACAAACAAAAAAAAAAAGAAATGTGACCTTTCACCCCCTTAATTCTAAAGCTATACTTGGGTCTGTGGGCTTTCTCACCAACATTTCATTAACAATGCTGTGAGAGGAATAGGGAGTTTGATTGATGGGACCAATGTTACACTAGGATAGTTGATTATTTCATATTGGATGTCATACAAAGATATCTAATGGCACTTAAATCATTAGCTAATGCAAAACAGAGACTATTTAAATCATGAGATAATGGGTACAGAAGCTGTACTAGTGCTTCCTAATCTCTGAGTCAGCTGAACTTTCAAAACCAAACTCTAAATTCGGCATGTCCAAATTCTCTAAAACCGGTACAAAACTGGCAGGCAGCGAAGAAACAGCAGCCTGCTAGTCAACCCCACAGCCTTATAGCCGCAGATCGATGAGCTTAATCACTTGCTAGGACTGCATAGCTTTCCCTATAAATTTAATGTGGCTTTTATCTTCAGAAGTAAACCAGCACATGTCATGGAATTTATTCCACACACGTGTGAGCCCACTCCATGCTCTGTGTTCTCTACCTACGAATGAAGAAGACAAGCTCATGGGCAGACATTAGTGGCACTGGAAACAGCAAGTGTCAATGTAAATTCCCACTGACACATTTTTATGGCCATTACTTTATCAAGGAGGCCTTTCTCACAGAGCCCTGGTGTTACCTGATGAGGTGAGCTATTCAGGCAGTCTGAAGAGCATCATGGGCAGAGCATCATGGGCACTGCAAGGAGCTGCAGGTTTCTGAGAGGTGGCCATGTGGTGCAGCTTTTCAGTCACTGAATGCAGCTAATGTTCTTTCACACGGCGTAGGACTCGGTTGACCAGACACAAACATCCAGTGTAATTTTAGACATTTAACTGTATCCAATGCTGATCCGTAGAGGTTGCTGATATGGCCCACACCTTTACAGTTATAGCTCAAGGCCAGGTGGGACAATCTGTAGCTGTGTTTAGACAACTTACTGCCAGTCATGAACATGGCACAGGGTGTAGAGAGACAGACTTTGCACAACGGGCATGGTGTAAAACAAAGCATGGAGAAAGGGAATTCTGAAAAGGTCAAAAACAGATATTTGTTGGTGATGGCTCTTGCAGGAGCAGCATTTGGAGTAATATATATATCAAAGAATATATGTGGAGGATTTGAAATGGTGGTTTGGAGCAGTGGATGAGAAACATGACTTTGCCAATGGTGGCCCTTCTGCTTCTGCTCTGGGAAGAAGTGTTACTCTGTAGAAGTGAGGAAGAGAAAAGAGAGAAGGAAGGAAGGGAAAGGGAGGGAAGGGAAAAGGAAAAAAGGAAAAGAAATTTAAAATCCCACTAAAAATAAAAATTAAATAAAATAAAGCTAAAAATAAATTAAAATTAGATAAAGACAAAAAGAGAAAAAGAAAAAAAAAGAAAAAGAGAAAAAGAGAAAAAGAAAAAGAAAAAGAAAAAGAAAAAGAAAAAGAAAAAGAAAAAGAAAAAGAAAAAGAAAAAGAAAAAGAAAAAGAAAAAGAAAAAGAAAAAGAAAAAGAAAAAGAAAAAGAAAAAGAAGAAAAAAAAAAAGGAAAAGAAAAAGAAAAAGAGAAAAAGAGAAAAAGAAAAAGAAAAAGAAAAAGAAAAAGAAAAAGAAAAAGAAAAAGAAAAAGAAAAAGAAAAAGAAAAAGAAAAAGAAAAAGAAAAAGAAAAAGAAAAAGAAAAAGAAAAAGAAAAAGAAAAAGGACCCCATAAACAGTGTGTCGCTGCTAACTATGTTTTACAGCTAGCTGGAGCTAGCCAAGCTCTGATTTTATACTTGGCTAAGAGTTTCCCCCTAGTCCTGGACTGGAGTCACGCTCAGAGTCTTTATTTCACTGCACCTGGTATGTGGGCACAGCAAGAGAGCCCTGGCTCTGCTGCCCCTAACAAGCAGGACTATTCAGTGAGAGCCCTTCGACATCCTAACCCTCACTCTGGGATGGGCCATTTTGGGCACTTGTGTTCAGACCTTCCTTTTGTCTCAACTTCCTCTCCTCCTTAGGATTTTTTTTTCTTTCCCCTCCCCCAAAANCCCCCAAAAAAAAAAAAAAAAAAAAGGCACTGCACAGTCCAGAAATTCCCTGCTCCTTGTGTTGCATGTCTGGAATTCTAACAAGTCAAACCACAGGAGTTAAGCCAAAAATTTGAATGGAGACAATTAAATTCTTCAACACTTGCAAAATTTAAGGACTCATAATTTATACTGACTTTAAAATCCACCCCATCTGTTAGTACATTTCTAACAATGTGATTTGTCACAGTAAAGTTATTAAATGAAATGTATAAAAACGAGTCTCATACTGTTTTATGCGTAGAAAATATTTTATTATAATTAGTCACCTGAACAAAGGATGATGAAGCAATTATAATTCTTACAGAATTTAAACACACAGAAGATGAAGCCCATGCAGAATATTTTCTCCACGAAGAACCTATTCGTGCAGAATATTTAAATAGGAAGTTTTGTTTAGGTAAACCGACTGCCTTCGAGAAACAGAAAGTTTTTTTCGGAGAGGAGAGCAGCCGTGTATAGTGTCGGGGCCTGATTCAGAGTCAATTAAAAGGCTCCTGCTGATTTCAGTGGCTTTCAACCAGCTTCCTCAGCGTGCCACTATGCTGAAGAGGTCCCTCGCTGAGCCAATAGAAGGAATCAATGGTCTTTTACACTAAGAGAAGAATAACCCACCCGGATTAAATTGATCTCACTGGCTCGACTATGTAAAAAGTTCACATTAAAGCTGCCCATTATCATATGAATAAACAAACCTTTCAAATGCTGCTATTGTTTTTGCCATTTCCATGTTGTTTTGTTGTGGGTTGTTGGGTTTTTTCCCCTTTTTTTTTTCTTCTTTTTTTTTCACTTGACACTTCCAGACACACCTGTAGTATTTTATTTCCAAGCTAGAAAACAGAAAGCTCTTTGGTTAAGTGTGATACTTTCAGCTGTGAGGAGGTGTTATTGTTTGTGTGTGGGCTGGACAAGAAACTTCCAGAGTTGAGAAAGAACTTTAAAGATACGTCAGTAAACCCGGATATAATGAAAATCTGTTGTGGAGAAAGGAGATGGGGTTTGTGCCGTAAGCAGCAGCAAAAGCAGAGAAACAAAAAGAACAGCCAGAGTGGGAATGATGAGGAGACCCTTTTCTAACCTGACTCAGCCAGGAGACTGTCGGTCATTTTGCAAAAGCCATGGAGAGTTACCGAGCAGCCTTCTCAAGGGAGCAGCTCTTCCCAGCCTCCCGAAAGAAACAAACCATCAGACAAAGCCATTTAGGGTCAGAACAGATAATAAAGCCTGTCCTTCTAATTACAGACTGAATTTCTAATACGTGTCTGAAACTTACACCAACCTATTTCGCTTGATGCAGCTGTAGTCTCTTAAGTTTTCTTCTATTTTCGGGCAATTCAGATTTTGTTCATAATGTTGAAAAGACAAAAATCCAAATAACTTTTGTTTGAATTTCTGGAGGGATTTTTTTTTCTTCTTTATGTCTCTTAAACTGAGAAGTTTTGTAAATTGAAATCACCGGCTTTATATTATGCTTGTGCATGCTCTCTGTTTCTTTAATCAACTCTTACTCCTATGATGTAGGGAAAAACCAAACTACAATAAACAAGAATCAAATTTTCCAGCAAGTAGCATGCACAAAAGCATTAGTGTTCCTTGCCATCCTTCTTTTTACCTATTTATGCCCAAAGTCTAGTTAGTCAACATTACCCATGGCTAAGAGCACTGTAGCACATTGCTGCATTGACCCCTAAGCAGCAAAAGAATAAGTGACATTGTTTGTAACTCAAACACCAGTACCACGTTTCACTTCCAACATTTAAAAATAAAAACCAGAACCCCAAACCCTTCATTATTTAAGTTAAACAATGAAATTGTTACTGCGTCGCTTGAAGCCTTGCTTTGCTCCCAGTGTCTTAAACATCTTTTTTTCCTGGAGAGTGATGAAGAATACATTTTATAAGACACAGATACATGCAACGCAAGGCCTCTTTAGATCAGCTCCAGGATTACAAGTTGCTGTGAAATGAAGAGAAGAAAAAAGAGGGAGAAGGGATTATGTCAGCAAAACATGAATTAAAAAGCAGTTTCATCTCACTGTCAAGGTAAGTTACAGGGAGGCAGTTTTAAAAGGCTGTTGGTTTCTTCACTTTCCCTGTTATCTGGGAAATGCTCAGAATAAAGAGGAAGAAAAAGCGAAAATGCCTCAGCTTGTGCTACCAAACCAGAGCAGTGCTGACAGGATTACAGAAGTTGCCTAATTCCTTCTTTGCTAATATCCACCCCAAGAACTCCACTTCAGCTGGTAAACAGTCACCAATCCAGGGAGATAAAGTCAGGAGCTCAATACCAAATCTGACTGCTCTTCTTTCCTGATGGTCCCCCGCCACCAGGTCTGTCCATGCAGGCACCAGGGATGAGTTTGGGGCAGGGACATCCCCTATCTTCCCTGTCCCCCTCAACTACTCAGTAATGCCAAAGAGGTGGCAGAAAAGGAGCGATGGCCATCAGCCCTACAACCTTCCAAAAGTCAGGGTGACCCTCCTCTTCTCCCTCTTCCACCAGGGCTTGGAAAGGGGAGAGGCATAATTTACCTCTCATTTTTAAAATTTCTTTTGCTTCCAGGGAGCAGAAATTGCTCATTGGGCATATCTGTGCACTTGTGGGAGGTCTGTTTTCCCTGCAGCCCCCTGAGGTGAGGGATGGGTGTCCCTCCCAAGGGACACAGCTGATGTGCTGTCTGTAATACTAAAACCAGGTGTGACAGCGACCAACAGTTGGATTTCTGATATGGCTTGAGTGAATATGCACATGACTTGTAAATTATGGCTGATACCTTGGCATATGATAGGTGACAAAGTCCTGCTCTGATGTTTACACATCCAAAGAAGCAATAATTGCTATGATTTATGCTTTCCCTCCTTCCTCAGTTATTAAAAAAATCAGAAAAAAATAGTAGAAAGTTTTAATAAAGCCACTTTTCTGAAAAAAAAAATAATTTCAGTCCCCTAGAATTTCCTAGCGACTTGATAGCAACTGTTGTGTGTCTTTATCTCTTCCTTAAAGGAATAATAAAAAAATATAATCTTTTAATTCACAAAGCTGTCCCAATTCATCACTATACTCATTTGCATGTACATTTTTTTCCCATTCTTCTACTTTTTATTTGTGTCCTCAAGATGTTTAACTCCACAGGGAAAGGATTATATTGGTGTTTTTTATACTCCTTTATACATAATGCTCCCTTACCATTCCTTTGGACACTGTCATTATATTAATATAAATATTTGCTACCACTTCTAGCACCTCAGAAGAATTATCCTGAATAGCTGTACAATCATAACCAGTAAAATTTTAAAGATCCTGCTCTGGCAAACACATGTGAATTGCTGTTATGTATCACATAATTACAGAATCACAGAACGTTAAGAGTTGGAAGGGACCTCAAAAGATCACCTAGTCCACCAACCCCTGCCTGAGCATGATCACCTAGATTAAATCATGCAGAACTCGTCCAGATTGGTCTTGAATGTCTCCAGAGAAGGAGACTCCACAACCTCTCTGGGCAGCCTGTGCCAATGCTCTGTCACCCTCACAGGGAAATAGCTTTTCCTTACATTCACATGGAACTTCCTATGTTCCAGCTTGGACCCATTGCCCCTTGTCCTATCACTGGCCATTACTGAGAAAAGCCTGGATCTATCCTCCTGTCACTCACCCTTAACATATTTATAAGCGTGAATGAGGTCACTCCTCAGTCTCCTCTTCTCCAAGCTGAAGAGACCCAGCTCCCTCAGCCTTTCCTCATGAGGAAGGTGTTCCACTCCCTTAATTATCTTGGCAGTCCTGCATTGGACTCTTTCAAGGAGTTGTATGTCCTTGAACTGAGGGACCCAGAAGTGGGCCTGGAATATTCCAGGTGCAGTCTCACCACCGATCTATATGTGAGTGATACCTGTAAGACCTGCAACCAGACAGGTTAGCTTCTATTACTCCTCTTTTGCTGGTGCTATCAGGTCTCTATGTCACTGCTAGCCTATAGGCACAGTATGTCACGTGCCCCACACCACGTTGAATTATTTTTCCTTTTCACAGGGCTCACCATTAACAGGGAGACGAATGACAACCTCTGCCTGGGAAGCCCTCTGTCCATCCAGTTCTCCTCCCTTTCATCTGCAGAGTGGCATGCTAAAAGCTGGCATGACGGGCTGTACGCAAAGCCACCCTGTAGTAAAGGTGAGACAAAAGGGACTACTTGTAAATGGCTGATTTTCTCCTTTCTGCACAGTTCCTGGCTATGTACTGTATATTATGGTCTGGTGTTAAAGGGAGATTATAGACTTGCCACATGGTAAAAGTTTTCATGACCGCTGACTCCGCTTTCCACAGTTAAACCTAATGTGTGTCCTTTTAAAGTCAAGCTCACATGAAATACAGTATCAAGTGAAAATAATATTATGGCAGGTGTCTCAGTTCCAAATTGTTTTTCTTAGATTGATAGCAAGTTTTTACTGGAGGAAAAAAAAAAGTCTGCCTTGCCAGTTTTTTTTTTTTATTATACGGGGTTTTAGGCAGAACAGCTGTATGAACAGTGAGGGAATTTGCTTTCTCCTTTGATCTCCAAAATGGGTCCATCTCTAAAGTATAGCTTCCCTTCAGTGCTGGAAATCCTGTGGCAATCCTTAGAGGCAGTTGCTTCCTTGCCCGCCTAAAAACTGGGGCAGATGGTTTGCACTTGAAGTGTCTTCAGAGGATGTTGATGATTTGGCCTCCTCTGCAAAGCCCCAGGCTGAAGTTATCACACCAAAACCCACATAGTGAGGACTGGACATCCTTTTGCCTATGCTATCTCGGTAGCTTTCTGACCACATGGCAGTTTCTGTTCCTCAAAACAAGCACAGGGTCTGGATTTGCCTCTAAACAAAGGTTTCAACTGGAGCTGTTCTGATGTCCTGAGGAAACAGAAAGCTCGGTGTAGTGCATGACTTCTGCTTACTGGATAGACTTTACCATGAGAAGAAGATGCAGAGGCTTATGCTTTCTTCTGCTTGGCAGGGAACATCAGCACCAGGCTTCCCTTTCCTGAGCTTTAGATTCATTAGTACATAAGCCAACTGCCTTAAAGTTTCGTCACAGTCAAGGGAGAAAAATGTGCACTTTTTATGGAAAAATTGTTACGGTGTCTGTTTGAAGCTACAATGAATCTCTTCTCAAGCTGCTTATTTCTGCTTCTCATTGATGTCTGGGTAAAAGTCACCTCCAGCTGTCACACCCATTTCAAAGGAAGAAGTGTCTCTGACATCATGAACCCACACATTTTCTTTTTGTCATCCACTTCTACATTGACAACTACATACCAACCTTCTGAAAGCACAGTGATAATAAGTAAAAATGAGTTGATTTACCCAAGCAATATAAGCTTCTTGATTTTTGCCACTGTCTCAGTCTTTGTCCTTAGCACTTGCTGGTGAAGATTGAGGCAAAAAGTCATTGAGTACCTCAGCCTTCTCCATCCATATCCTGCTTCCAGTTCCTGTATTTTGTGTTGCTTCCTGGGTAAAGTTGTCTTTCTCCTCCTCACAGTTCTTTTATGTCAGTCTATGTATGGAGTTAGTTATAATAAAGTTATCTAGATTGTACCTCAGTAGCCAAGGCCCTCCCAGGAGATATCCTTAAGTGTATATTAACCCAAAATCAAACTGAGAATACATTTTTTTCCTGTCAAGCTAGGTCAATGGCTTGAGTCAACAAATTAAAATTGGTGATTTTTAAGTAGTGACCCATCTTCTTAATTTTGCCTAACAAGAAGTCCTCCTATTTGACGGCTTGTTCTGTACCTGTGGTTCAGCATGCAGGGTAACAACAATTGGCTTTATCTTCTGTTAATGAAGATAATTGGTGTCTGTCTGGAGTCACTAAATATCACTTAACTTTACCATGAGGGTGATGAGTTCAGCTACTAGCTTAATTTCTCAAAGCTAGTGGAACTTTGTTGCAATATTTTATTAGCATTTCATTAGCATGTTTAGAAGACTGTTTTTCAACATTTTCAATCTAGCGTCTGTGGGGCTACAAAACTGTTTGGAAAATAAAGTCACCTTCTGTTCTGATGACAGAAGATGTGTCCTCAATAACCTTTGTGCATCGTGATGCTTCCAGACCCATAGTGGTCATGGTCCCCCCTAGATTTGGCGCTGATGAATGTAAGATGGGGTAGCCAGCGGGACTGGGCATTGTAGGCAGCCAATGTGGGCATCATGCCCCGGGCTGGAGTCAGGATGCAGCAGGGTGGGTACACACCACGTACAGGCATTTGGCAACACTCCCAGGTCCTGCAGACTAGACGCAGCCAGCGGCTTAATTAACAGCTGAATAAAAGTTAGGCTGAAACTTTAATGTTCCTCGAGTACTTTTGTTGTTTGCTGGCAGACTTTCTGGCCTGTGTGGAGGAATACCAGTGTACCGACGTGCTCCAGACTGACATGGCTGCCTAACACAGTTCACAGAGAGTTGCTCTGGTGGGTTTCACAGCCCAATGAGAGGTGCACAGCGCCACACCAGCTGTTTTGGTGTATTTTACCTGGTATCCATGACCTCTCCACAGTGGGCATTGTCAGCCATGTGTCATACCTCCCAGCCCACATGGATGTCTTCAATGCTTTTAGATACCTTAAATCATGCTTGACACATGTTCATCCCCTTGAGTGACTTGCTATGTGACTTTTACCCACCTTCCCTGCTTGCAGGGACACTGAAAGTCAGTTTCTGCTCCTCAGAGACTGTAGTTTCAGTAGGGAAGGTAGGTACATGCATGAACCTGGGAGCCAGATCAATGAGATGTACAAACATTTAGCCTTCCCTTGTTGAAGTGTTGACCGAATCGGTACTGTCAGACCAACCAGGAGGCTCAGCATTGGGTTAGGACTTTATTTTGTTGGGTGCTGTGCAGATTATAGAAACTTGCAATGTCTTTGCTCCAAGGAAAAGGCAGAACCTGGAGAAATAAAAAGAATCGGTGTTGACCAATAACCTTGAGACCATCACAGGAAACACTTCCCAGGCACTGGAAAAAGGTCCCAGGTTACCTGTGCACAAAGTTAACATGGGAAAGAGGCATATTTTGCCCATTCAAAGATAACGTGGATATACTTAAATGCAGATGGAACATTGGATGCCAACAGGTTGTGAAAGGCCTTACCAATGAAAACAAGATAAATTTTTTCCTTGCAGTACAAAAGAAAGAACAAGAGGGAAAGAAAGAAAGAAAAATGCCTACAAGCCCATCTAGGTGGGAGCAGGGCAAAAGATTATTTTTGAAGTTCACAGAAAAGAAATATGCAGGATCTGTCCTTGCAGGGAAAAGCTGGGCATCCTGGGATATATAATTTTTGCAAAAGTTGTTTTTCCTTTTAAAAATAAATATTCCTCCTTTGCCCCTCCTCCTCCTTCCCTCTACATGCCCCTTAATAAAGTTCTCTGCAGAGGACTGCTGGATGAAGCAAATTCCCTGGCCTGAGTGGCAGAGCACTGATTTTGCTCCTCTTCTGAGAAGTAGGGCAGCACCTCCTGGTCCCCTTACCACCTGGTATGCCTAGAAACATTTCTGACTTTAAATAAAAATATTATTAAAAAGCAATTTGTGCTTCATATGATGCTGGTCTTAAAAGCAGACACACATCACGTGGACTGTGGTGTCATCCACTCTGACACGGGCAACTTTACTTTCCTGAACACATTCCCATGTGGATTGGAGAGGATATTTAAAACAAGCAAACCGTGAGCTTTGCACATGTGACTTCTAACTTGGGTTGTGGAAACCACGGCGTGTGCAGGATGTTGCTGTCTGCACAGAAGGCTCCTCTGGTTTTGTACATGAAAATTGGACTTAGCTTTATCAGAAATTAAACCAGAAAAGTCCATTTTTAAAGAAAAATGCATCAATGATCTGTACTTCAGTCAGAAAAAAAAAGAGCAGCCTTTTGATTTCCGTGAATACTTCCCATTCAAAGGCTGTAGTGAAGACTTCCTAGTTTGCCAGACAGTTGGTGGAGTCAGCCATGCCAAACTTGGCACATATTTAAGAGATATACAAACACAATGGATTAGTGGTATTTATATTTTACCCTTCACCTCTCTCGGGGGTCACGTTCTCAGAAGAAGGTGACATTGTGAAACTTTACCCTGCTTAAGCCCCAAGCAACATGTCTCCTTATTTAAAGATCAGATTATCCCTTCTTCATTGTCTTGCATTTGATTTTGTTTCTTTTCTCCATTTTGGGGAAGGGCAGCTCACCATTTTGAAGAGGTGATGGAGCATGTCAGGATTTAAGGAGTGAAAGGGAAGAGATTGGTTTGGATTTTCTGCCTCTCCTTTGTGTGCTCCGAGGCTCAATATACTGAGAGTGGTGACCGCAGGTACGTGGGCAGAAGAAAGCTTTTGTGCTCTTATAAACCCCAGCGTTCGTTTGGACTATACCTCTGTAGCCAGAAGACAGGAAAGAAGTTCAAACAGGTTTTTTTTAGCCGCTCTCCCTTTCAATGGGTGTTTATTAGCAATATTGCCGAGTCTCGGAGACCAGGATTTTAAAGTCCTGATCAGGAGTTTAGTGCACGTGCAGATAACACAACGCGGAGAGCAATAGCGACTACAGATGCCCCTGATTTAAAAGAAGCTGGAGGACTAAGTATTGCTCATATCTGAGTTTATCGCTTTCCGCAAATGGTAGCTGGGAGTTAACATATGGGAAACAATGGCAACCATATAGATTCTCCCGCGGGCTTCTAGGTATTTTTTGACTTCGCCAGACCCAAACTAGCTCCTTGACTTTGGCAGGTTTGTGAACTCAGCGTAACTGTGGAAAATGCCTGTCTTTCTAGGTCATCTTTAAAATAGTTTGCAGAGTAAGGAGAGCAAATCTGAACCCTGCATCATGAATCAAAGGAGTTTCTCACGTCAAGACTTTTTAGCAATTTTAAAAAATATTGCTAATATCAATTCATTGTATTTTATATTAATGGATGTGACAACCAGAGCAGATATAGTAATTTCAGGAGAAAACAGTTTCAAAGAAATATGGTAAAGCAAGTGACTCAGTGAGATATTGGCAATTCTGAGGGGAACTCATGTCATTGACCATATGGAGGTGACAAAGTATCACCTCAAAGCACTGTTCAAAGATTAATATGAGAATAATGTCATCTTAAATGCTTGCTGAAAGCATGGGTTATAATTATGTGAATATTTTGGATACTGTTTTCTTACTAAAGGTGGGTGAATACTGTCATGAATGTTTGATCAGACATTTAACTAGATTTGCTTCTGCCACACTCCCACCTCCTTTGCACTCACTTTCCAAGCACTGCAGTGTATTTTGATTTTACTGACATAAGCATTTGCAAAAAAAAAAAAAAAAGCAAATTTCAAGGTCATATATTTAAGTATTCATTGGAAATGGCATTATAATTTAGCATGCATGACTATTCATGCTAGAAATTCTTGTATAATTATCTCATTTGAGCCAACAGCAAGGTTTGAAATCAGAAGAAAAATAAAAAAATTAAGAGTGCCCTTAAAAAACCTACTCCTCTGGTACTGTCCTAGTCTCATCCGTCCTTTCATTGAGTCAGTCACTGAAAGGGAATCAAGACTGGGGAAATCTCAGCGTGCATTTTGATCCTGGTCTTGCTCCTGCAGAAGTCAGTAATAAAACTTTCATTGATTTCAGTACTGCTGCATCAGAGGCTTCATCCCCACAAGCATTGAGGGAAGAAGAATAGCACTGTACAAGATACACCCATCAGGATTTACTTAGAAGAAAAATATTATCAGGGACTAATAAAAACTGGAAGATATGTCTGTTAGCGTGTGTGGAGCTGCATTCTGCTACCTTATAATTCTATGTACAGGGTTCTAAATTTTACTATATCTAGAAACCAATTTGGACTATTCCAGATCTGCACCTTCAGGCATTACATAGTGTGTAATCTAGTCTCCATACTTGCAGACACACACGTGCCAAATAATTCTATTTATTTATTTATTTATCTATTTATCATTAATTATTTATTTATTACTTATCATTCTTTTTCTTTTCCCTCTAGGGCCCTTTTTTTCTAAAGGTTTCTCTGGGGTAGGAACGAGTTCACCAAAACATGCTTCTAGTGAAAAGTACTTCTTTAAGGAAGGTAATGGAGGAGCTCTCATCACATCAGTTCCAGTTTGATGTGTGCAATGTCTTTTGTATCGAAAGACATTCCTTCTGTTTGTCATGTTTAAGTTCCTGATATGAGGGATGGTGTTTCTGTGGCTATTTCCACTTGCTTTCTTAAGTTCTTGGAGCAACAGTTGCTTACCTGTTTTTGCTCCCTGCAACACAGGTCTTTCTCTGAGATTTTATCCTGCAGAGCTCCTGAGATCTGGTTTCTCTAGGTAAAGCTCTTTTGTGCTTTTTCCATCTGAGCACCCAAACTGTGTTCAGAGAGAAGGTAAAATTAGGAGTGAATTGACATGTTACAGGATCTGTTTGAATCAATTTTAAGGGAAAGGGCAGAAAGTAGTGTCTGGTGAAGAACACCTGGTCAGGCAGCACCTGTACATCAGCTCATGTACTATATCCCTGCTCCAGCTTACACAAATTACTGTGGAGGGGCAAAGTTTGAGGATGCTTGTGGAGGGTAGATTTCACCCCTGTAAATCAACCTGCTACAAATCTGGTGCATGCATGCACCTATTTGTGCAGGGAAAGAAGGAGCTGACTTCTAGGTGTTTTTGAACTCTCTGCTGTGAGGTGTACCCTGCTTGCCCTCTGTTCAGGCCAGAGATTGAGAAACAGGACCCTTGTGAAGATGTGGATAGGAGCAAGAGCATTGTGCTTATGGCTCTGAGCTGCACTCAGGAGTCCTTCAGCTCCTAATTCTTAGCAGGAGTAAAATCTTGCAGACGTTAACGGCTGCAACAGCAGCTGTGGGAACCCAGCACTTGTGAAATAAAATCCCACCTTCTATGCTGCATTATAGGAAAAGATTAAAAAAAAAAAAAATAAAATGCCCAAACAACCCCCAAAACCTAAAAATATGAGGAAATAGCTACGTAGCTACTGACTGGTTAAAACATTAACCTCTCCTGTAAGACCAAAGCAATCCCTGATACAGGGTTTGGGAAGGTGCACAGGAAGAGTCTCCCTGTGGTGAGGTTAGGAAAACACCAAGTCCAACTCCGAGTGCAGTCAAATGTGGAAATTGTGGAGAGACGCTGATTTTCCAGGAGACATGACAGTTGTCACCGGCAAATGCACCGCCAAGGCTTGACATAGTCCATTTGGGTAAACCACCCCTCTGTCGCACAGGCACACACGAACACTTAAAAGCTTCCTAAATTCCCTCTCCAGGGCCTGATCCCTGCAAGGCAAAGGGACACAAATAACCTCGCTGCATGCCAGTAATCCCATTATCAGGCAGGATCAGGCCCTGATACTGAACATACCATCTCCCCGGTTCTAATCAAAATGCAAATGGCTCACACCGCGTTCGGGTTAAGCAACAAACACCAGGAATATTTGGAGGCTTCATATTCCATGGAATTAAGAAATCTTTGAGGATGTTTGTAAAGAGGAGGTTGCATCATTACATTTTTCAGCGTTCCAGTCGCGTTATCTGTGTTAATATATTACAATTTTAAAATCATGTTTTGTTACCAAATCCTTCTGGTTGTTGTTTTTTTTTTTTTTTGGTTTTTTTTTTTTTCAAAAACATCTCTATCATTACATTTGCATTTTAAAAGACTGTGGATGTTATACTTACAATGGGTATTATTTACATTTCAGATTTCCATATATCTGCACCAACTGGCTTTGCAGGATCCCTGATACAATCATGCTTTCCATTATCTGTCTTCTTCTGCTACAAAGATAATTCACGTTACCTCCAAACTTTGCTAGTCACGCTTTGTGTAATAACTCATGTCCTACTACCCCTCGCAAGTTCGGTGGCTCATTAGTATAGTGCTTACAGAGAGGGTGCACTGCATATTGATCTAATTAAACGTTTTTGAATCGGGACAACAATAGTAATGGGATTAATTATTGTAATTTGTGCAGCAGAAGTATATACATAAATAGGCAATTTTTTCCTCCCGTATAGCCGGCAGAAAATGAATTTCAGACATTAGGACCTGAGAGACCAGAGAGCTACAGCTGCTGAGCTAGTGTCCCTCCCATAGTCCTGGCCAGCAGCTCTGACATCCCTGCACAAAGTAATCACAGATCACAGCATTTAATCACTGAAAACAAGCACTCCAGAGGACAGCAGTGTCAATATCCCACTCTCTCATTATCTGTTTGGATTGCACATCCACACTGTCAGATAAACAGAGTGGAAAATTAAGATTAAAAATATGGTAATTTCATTTCAGGCAGCAGGCACCACTCACTGCCCCTATTATGCTATTGATTACCTCTGAATTCAATTTTTCTTTCAATGCAAACTTTAATCTGTTTGCTACCCAGCAATTCAACTCCCCAAGGGCTATTTGAGAGTAAGTAACCATTTAATCTGATGCTAACTGAAAAATCACCGTCCTTAATGAATTGTGTAAATCATTCAGCTCTAAAGCACCTTTGACTTCTATTTCATTTTTTATTTTCTACTCAATATAGGAAGGGATCGGCGTGTGAATAATTACAAAGTAGCAAGTATTTTTAAATAGAGCAAATATGATAAAAACCCTATTATAGTGGGGCATGTGTAATGAACAGTACTTTTTAATTTCAAAATAGCTATTCATTAAAAAAGAATGGGAGATTAAAAAGAGAGGCTCAAAGCTCAAGGTAAAAGTTGATAGACATTGTAATTACATGGTTAATTTCAAAGATTTATATGCTGTTATGATTTAAAAGGAATTTTTATGACCTGACATTTTCATTTGAGAAGATTTTTTATTTAAAATTAATCTTCTAGCTCCTATTCTTAATTATTTCTTGGCAAGCGATAAATGGGAATACAAAAAATGCCCTATATCAAATTTTCAGCAGAATAAATGCATGTGAATTTGTGAACAGCAATAAAGTGGTCCTACTTACCGTAGTCACAGAATCACTTTACATTGAAATCCCAGGCTAAAATAAATTCTTTGTATATGTAAATTATTGACACTTTTGGGAAGGCTCTTACACTGCAGAGTCACACCGCGATTTTTATTTTCCCAGGTAAGGAATTCAGGACACTTTGGCTGAGCTGAAAATGCCTTTCTACTTTGCAATTCAGTGTTCGACACACCTTTCCTCCTCCTCAACTTCCAGCTCCCCAAGAAAAGGGCCTGGCAGTCTGGGGAGGGACTCTGCTTCCCAAATATTCTCCAGCCTTGGCGGCGGGGAGGGAAGCCGGGGGCTGACTCAGGCCAGACGCACGCTCAGGTGCTTGTTTACAGCCCAGTTTGTAAAGGCGTCATGTCCCTGTCCCGGGCTCGTTGGGGCTGGGCAACCTGCGCCTCGGGGGTGCCACCCCATCCACATGCTCAAAGTTTTTTTTCTCACGCTGGTGCGAAGCTGGGAGCTCGGCTATGGCCAAGCACCGCCACCGTGGAGTCCTTTCTTTGACACCATTGACTGTGGCTTTTGGTGTGACTGAGCTGAACACTCAGGGCAGCCCTCTGTTGAAATTGTCTATGAACCCTCCAGTTTTCCCAGCGCCGAGGGAGTGCACCCGGTAACACCGGGTGGGCAACCCCCTCTCCCTCCACTGGGTCCTGCGTGGGATGCGGGGCGCAGTGTGGGATGCAGGACATGGGAAGTGGGATGCAGGGTGTGGGATGCAGGGTGTGGGATGCAGGATGCTCTCTCCCCCACAGTGTGGCAAGCGGAATGGTGAAGCAGCACAACCCCAAAATGTGTCTCCTGCGGATGGCTGCAACAGCAAGCCTGAAGGTGGCCCCCCTGCTCCAAATCCTGGTTTCCGCCCTTCCTCAACAAAATGGATCACACAAAAGCATGTAGGGACTGGGGGCTTTTTGCATGGCAGCTGCCAGAAGGTGCAGGTTACCCTGCCCTTCCAGCCTCCCCCAAATCCACATGGCCTCACTGCTTTCAGATGGGGCTGCACAGCTGCCAAGGGAGACCTGCCAGGTTGGAGGGGTTGGTAACATCATCATCATCCTCCTCCACTACAGCGGAGTGAGGGGAAGGATGGGCTCTGCTTCCCCAGTGCTGCATAGAGGGAGCCTGGAGGCAGCGGGGCAGGAACCCGGGGCAGCTCTTTCCCACACCTCTGGCACCCCAGCTAGCAGGAAGAGGCAGCAACCCGCTCCACTCCCTCACCTGCATGAGCAAAGTTGTCCGGTGAATGCTCGGGAAAGCACACTGATCCTGTCCTTGTGTTGGTGTGAAACCTCCCGGAAGCACCTCGGTGCCTCCAGCCCCAGAGAGGCGGTGGGGATGGTGGTGACGGTAGTGGTACTCAAGACACCACAGTGGGTCCCTCATGGTCCCACTGTGTGCACACGTGTCCACGTGTATCCACATGCCCTCAGCATCCTCCCAGCTGTCTGCATGCATTCATCCACCACACATGCAGGGTGATCGGTATGAGATAAATCACTGCATACTAAATTATGTTTTTATGCCCTCCAGATATAGTCACCTGCATTTTCTGTCCCATCTCATACCCTTCTCCATTGGCTTTGCTCCCCCTATTCTCTAGCACAACACAGCTAACAGCAGTTGCTGTTTAATTTTTTTTTCTATTTGAATTTGACCCACCAGGCAAAAAAATCCCTCCTATCCTACCAAATCCCAGATTCTGCAGGCAGTTCAAGGTCTACAGCATGTGACAGGATGTTAGGAGGTGGAAGGGACCTTGAAAGATCATCCAGTCCAACCCCCCTGCCTGAGCAGGATCACCTAGATTAGATCACACAGGAATGTGGCCAGATTGGTCTTGAATGTCTCCAGAGAAGGAGACTCCACAACCTCTCTGGGCAGCCTGTTTCAGTGCTCTGTCACCCTCATAGTGAAAAAGTTCTTCCATATACTCAGATGGAACTTTCTATGTTCCATCTTGGACCCATTGCCCTTGCCATATCCTCAGCTAGCCCAAGAGACAACCACCAACCATAGAATCAGAGAATTGTTAAGGTTGAAAGAGACCCTCAAGATCATCCAGTCCAACCATTAACCTACCGCCATCATGTCCACTACTAGACCATTGCCTCAAGCACCGCATCTACCCATCTTTTAAATACCTCCAGGGATGGGGACTCAACCACTGCCCTGGGCAGCCAAACACCACCATTTCTCCTTCCACCAGCAAATATCCAGCTCATGGCTGCAGCAAGCATTAGATTTGGAATCCTATACAGAAAGCTACTGTAAATGCCCAAAGGTGTTGGGCTAAATCCTTGCATCGGGCTTCCCATCTTCTCCAGGACCACAACAGCCAAGGCTTACTTGGCTTACAAGGCTTACAAGGCTTACAAGGCTTACAAGGCTTACAAGGACCAGCCGAAGGATTTTCCATGCAGTAAAGGGGGACATAGGGAGGTTTCCTCTAAGTGAGGGGGAATTTTACCTTTCCTGCAGGAGGCTTGCTTGTCGTCCTGGAAATTCCTGAGCTTTCTTGTAACATGGAGTTATGACAGTATGATGCATGGCGAAAGGTTTTAAAGTGGGAAAAAAAAAACCCCAACCACGTATTCATGTGGTTGAGTTGCACTCTCATTTTTGCTACGGGTACTGTACAGAGTTGAAGTCAGCGAGGTTACCAACACGAAGAAAGTGTTGCCGGTGTTTACAGAGCCCCGAGTCATCTGGCGTTAGGAGGTAGAAGGCTGGAGTGCCAATAACGTTATTAAAAACTCTCTGCGATCGTTCCAAAATATTTCTTTAATAAAAGATAGCATATACAGAACAGTCCATGTTGGGGCAGAGTATAAAGGTTTTGCTGGTGCTTGTTTAGGAAAGGATGCGTTAACCAATGTATTATGACCCAAAGCACAATTGAAAAAAATAATACCACACAGAAAGTATTTCGTGGAAACACAGTTGGACTGGAAGCTGGCACGCGCTGCAAGCCTGCCTGACAATACATGGCCCTTAAACAGCCTTATTCTCTCATCACAAATGCCCTCATATAGTCAGAGGCATCTGGCATTTTTGATTTAAGCTGAATTTTGAGCAGTTTTGCACCAGTCGCCCACCGTGCCTTTTCTTCATTCTTCTAGCACTGGTGTCTCCCACCTGAGCTGTTATCTGTGCATATGAAAACACAAACATTATGTTCAGACAGAAAGGGACCATAAATAAGCCTTTTCAAATACTTAAATACCAGATAGATAGATAGATAGATAGATAGACAGACAGACATAGATATACAGAACTAAGTCCAGTTAGGAAAAGCCAGCACAAAGCTCATTCACATGAGGGAGACTCTCTTTCTAAATGGCTTCTGAAAACGTGACATAGGCTCCTTGGGCTCTAGGTAATTTACAGTTTTCTAATTTAATCCCAAAAACCTGTATCATTTTCAAAATGATCCTCTGATCTGTACATACTCTACAATACACCCATGATACAGAATTAACTTGGTCTTTATAGAAAAATATAGGTACGTAAGCCTACGAGCATGCATAGGTACATAAAGACATGGTAAGTGTATGGGTAATGCACCATATATATCTCTGAGAGAGAAATGTTGAACTTGGCAATACATACATTGCGCGTGCCTGCTTTCTGTCATGCGTGTCCCAGTAACATATGATTACCCATTAAACACGTGCCACGCACGTTGTATATGCTTTATATGCGTACCCTGGGTGTTTATTAAAACCTGACATAATCCCTGTGAATGGAAAATGAGGTTCTCCCTCCCCCTGGCCTCATGCTATACAGGAAGGATCCCCAGGCAGACAGGGAGAGGGCTGTGAGCAGCTTTCACTGGCCCAGGAGAAGACATTTTCCTGGCAGAAGGCAGTGCGATGCTAAACCGTCCCCTTGAGTTTCTCCCTCTCTTCAGGACGTGTTGTGCCCGTGTGCAGCAGTTCCTTGTCAGAGCAGAACTTGGCTTTTTTTATCATTTGGATTTTATTCCTCCTCAGCAGCCCTTTCCTCACCTCTCCTGCTGCTGTGCTTCAGAGACTCGGTGAGAGAAAGGGTAAAAAAAAAGAAGTTATTAGATTTGTGCTTTCCAGGTGTGTCTGCACCTCATCTGACTTACCAAAGCTTGTCTAGGCAAGAGGCAGCCGAGATCCTCTCAGTAAAGCCCCTTGCAAATGGGGAGGACTCAGCAGCAGCAGCAGCCTATGTTTTTACACGTGTGGTTTCCATCTCAGACCCCTCAGCTCTGCATACAGTTCCCCCCACCCCCACCCCCAAATTCGATGGACACACTTGCTTTAAAATGAAACACAGAGAAGGTGACTACTCACCTCCACTTGTGCGCCTCTTCCAGACCCGTCCCTGTGATTTTTACAGCCGTGACTTACAGCAGCCAGGCCAGAATTACAGACCTAGACACCAGTCTGTGATCTAGTTTGTTTGTTTGTTTGAGGTGGAGCTTTTATGGTTATCTCAGACATTGGTGGGATTGTTCTGGGGAGCTCAGCACTGTGGTATGGTCAGGATGTCCATGCAAGTGCTCCCTGTACAGACACACTGTCAATGGCCTGGGTACCTCCAGGACAGATTTGTCCCTTATAGAGTGAAAAAGCTCAGACTTCTTCCTCAGACCCCATGTACTGCACACACATAAAGATCATCTGCCAGCCAGAGTCCCCTGATGGAAGCTCCTACTATCTGCAATATCTGTAGTGAAGAAGAGCAGGCTTACAAACACCCTTCTGCCTCATGCAGAGTGAAACAGGGTTGATGGAGACGACTGACAACCCTAGTTTAGGTTGAAGGTCCCACACTGTAACCTCTTAGGTTAGTAGAGGTACCAGCCTACCTTATTCTCATCTTATTTCATCTCAGGACTATCAGTGTAATAGAAAAAATGTATGTGTGGGCTCTCACAGTTCCCTTTATTGTCCTACAAGATTTCTCCCCCGAGAGCACAAGAGGGTTCATAATGGATCCCCTTCATTGCAGTGGTCAGTACTGATGGTCTGTCACAGTTGGAGAAAAATACATGTGTGCAGAGCAATTTCAAATGAATATCTTTTACCTCATCAGTGCTGAAAACTGCCTCAAAAGCTGTTGCGATCCATCATGGCAATGAGCACTTACAGACTTTTAAATCCACAGATTAGATGTTGTGCATGGGAACTAGAGACAATTGCGTGCAGCTTCATGTGTGGAGCCTCAGCTGCACAAATCCAGCTTCAGAGCACACCTCCCAGCACGCAAAACCCCAGCGTTTGCTTCTCTATGGATGTATTTATTTACAGGTGGGAGTGATGTTTTAAAGAATGTACATATCACCAAATCAGAAAATCAGAGAATATTAGGAGCTGAAAAAGACCTCGAAAGATCACTAAGTCCAACCCCCCTGCCCAAGCAGGATCATCTAGATTAGATCACATAGGAATGTGTCCAGATTGGTCTTGAATGTCTCCAGAGAAGGCGACTCCACAACCTCTCTGGGCAGCCTGTTCCAGTAATCCATCACCCTCACTGTGAAAAAGTTCCTCCTTATATTAAGATGGAACTTTCTATGTTCCAGTTTGGAACCATTTCCCCTTGTTCTGTCTCTGGCCATCACTGAGAAGAGCACATATAAAGAAAACCACACTCTGAAAGAGAGATAATGATTAAATATTCTTCATTCCCCTTCCCCCTCAAATCCTCTCTGTGAACTTTGGAAGATTAGGCACCTGAGTGGCAACTACACTACAGTGTAGTTCTGAGTTAGCAGAGACTGCGGGTACATGTGTATGTATGCGCATGTGGAGTCACACACTCAAACTTCTCAAAGAAATTCTAGGGAAAAAAAAAAATCCTGCACTGGGAATTGTACAAAATGTCATTCTTAAAAATTCCATTTTATAAAATGGGATTAAAAATTCCCATGCCTGGATGGGAACCCCACAGCTTAAATGTCTTCAGAGTTACCAGATTTTTACAGCTATCCTAAGTCTCTGCAAAATTGGTTTGATTGGAAACACCTACACCTTAGAGGTAAAATAATGAAAAATCACACCATAGAAGGAAACAACATCAGATCATGTTCCAAGACTTTCTGTAGGTATCTCAGCTCCCGGGTCTGCTACAATGTCTTTCTGCCAGCCAAGCCCATGCAGCACAGTAGAGGATGTTACCATGAGTGCAGCACCAAAACTCTCCTGGATCTGATATATTCATCAGTACCTCTCATGACTTACCACTTTGATGGTATCAGTGTACTGTTTTCCTTCCCAGAACAGGAGTGCAAAGTGGGAAACGGAGAAATTTCCTTGTACCTCCCCTAGAAAAAAAAGCAATGAGCGTGTGTTTCTCACTGTCTTTTTTACAGAATTGCAGAACATTAGGAGTTGGAAGGGACCTTGAGAAGTCATCTAGTTCAACCCCTCTGTCCGAGCAGGATCACCTAGATTCAATCACACAGGAACCTGTCCAGATTGGTCTTGAATGTCTACAGAGAAGGAGACTCCAGAGCCTTGACTGCTTTCAGACTTTTTAAAAGCTTTGTTTGATCAAGAAGTGAAACAGAAGCTTTCTGAAAGTGAAACTTGCCATCATTACCGAAACCCCAGAAGTTGGAATTAGAGGGGAAAACACCACTCAATTACACCCAAAATCTTTGACAGGGGTGCATTTGTTGCACCCCTACTTTCTGAGAGACCCTTGGTCTTACTGGCAACCTCTGCAAAAACGCTGAAGTGTTGAGTCTCAGCAGCCCTGTATCTTGTGAGGGAATCAGAGCTGTCCCAAAGGCAAAAGAATTCCAAGACTTTCTGTCTTGAATTCTTTTGGAATTTTGAAATTCTTGGAATTTCCAAGATCTCCTTCAGTCAAGAACTTGACTGAAGGAGATCTTGGAAATGGGTTAGGGTTGGCTGTTTCAAGGCTGTTTAGGAGATGATGTTGAAGTTATAACTTAGGAGCACACACTGCAATGGGTGCTGTGCTCAGGGTTGATGCCTGTCTTCACAACAGACACGAAACAAGAGGATGAATACTTCGCTGAAAAACTGGAACACCAGTTCTGAGAAGAAATGAATAGCAGGATACACGGGTGAGGTAAATGAAATGCTACCTGGCAGACAATTTCTGCTGTATAAATTAAGGAGCTGCTAAAGGAAATACTTCATTACACAACGTATAATTAATGTGTGGGACCTTAAGCCACAGATACCACCGAGACTAGAAAGAGAGGATTTAGAAATGGGCTAGTATTAGATGGGTGTCACGAACAGAGAGTTGTGGTACCGTTGCTAGAATAAAAATCAGGTTACATTCCAGTGCAAGGAGTCTTGTCCTACAGGGAAACTGCCTAGAAATTGCATTAAGTCCGTGTCTCGTGGTTGCAGAGGCCTTTGAGGACGAGCTGAGGGCCACCACCTCAAAAAGGAGTACAATACCACAGCTGGCCAGGCTGGTATGGAGTTAATCCTCAGCAGCACGAGCTTAGCACATCTGCACGGGCTCGTGCCTCTGGCCAGCTTGCTGGTAGCCACCTGCTCCGCAGTGCTGCGTCAGACACCTGCCCTTGAACTCCTCTCTAGGTACCTGAAAGTCTCCAGATGAGCACACACAGAGCTGAGTGTGTTGGAGGGGACCGAGGAACCATGAGTTGCTGAATGGAGGTCTTGGGACAGAAGAGGAGAGGCAAGAAGGTCTTGGCCACACCAGAAGTCAGTCACATGCAGCCCAGACCATTTTTCTAACTCACTAATGAGAGCTGAGAGGCAAACATCCCTTAAGAACGTTTGACACCATAATTCTCCACAGTGAAATTTCTTACCTCCTTCTCCACCATATCCAGTGCTGGTCACTCTTTCAGACAGCACACAAGAGTACCTGCAGCCACTGTTTCTGGGGTTTATACACCACAAAGACACATGAGAAATGTCAAGGCTGGGTGACATTACTTTGCTGCCTTCACTCTCCCTTTTCTTGTACTCTGTGAATGCTGTCTAGCTGGACTTCATTTTGCTGAGCTGCTGCATGTCTCAAACATGCTTATAGCTATACAGGCAATAAATAAGTATTCAATGCTGTACAAATAACAATAAATATTAAATCTACTAGACCACACTTCTGGAAACCTCAGCAAAATGACTTGGAGGTGGAACACCTCAGTCATGCAGGTGGCTTGCTCTCGAAATTAAGCACATGGATGAACAGCAAAGGAATTTGTACGGCCAAGAAATGCACTCCAGAAGACTGCTGCTGCAAGAGACCTTCCAAAACAGATTAAAACATTGGTTTGGATGATAACAAGTTGCATCAACATGCACCCTGGTACCAAAGAAATTCCATGAGGGCATGTCCGGGAATGTCCAAGCTTTGTGTTGAAGCATGGTGGGGTATGACGATCCTTACATGAGCTGCAGGTACAGTGGTGGCACAGGTGAGAGCGGTACAGCTGTCAGCAAAGCACAACGCTCAAGCCGGGCTGAGAGGGGCAACTGAGTGGCTCAAGCAGGGTGTTGCTCCGCCCTAACCCTGCCACTCCTGGTCTCAGCCCTGATCCCCGGCACGTCGGCCGCTGCAATACACGGCCAGCCTCGCTGACCACAGCTGATGAGCCAACACATCACAAAAATAGGACTCCAGCGCCTGGCAAAACCAATGACTGGCACAGTGCCATCGCAGATACTCCCTTTTGTGTTTGCCCACCGCCTCCCTGTTCTCACATAATTTGACGACTTCTCTGCATGGCAACACCCCTTAACTGAGAAGGTGGGAAGATGGGTCCCTCCAAGGTGCACCCAGTACTTTGTGGTTAAGTTGCTCTTTCGGCAGCAGAAGCAGCTAGCTAAAGGATTCCACCCAAGTTCCTTATGCCTCCTCTGGGAGCCTGAACTCTAGGGGTGTGGGAAGTGGGCTTTCACAGCACAACGCCAAGATCCTATAACACCTTTGGAGAGGGGCTATAATATCAGGGCTAGTTGTTCAGGTGGAGCACCATCTTAACACACCTCTGTGGTAGTGTCCCTGTGTTGCTTTACACTACAGTGTGCCGTTCCCTGACTGCTTGCTCTCACTTGCCCTCTCCCAACACCCCAAAAAAGATGCTGGCTAAGAACCCAGCAGCTGGAGCTGCCTGACCACATACCAGAGATGGTACCTGTGCTCCACCTCATTGCTCTGTGTTTCTGTGGGCTTGCTTACACAGCTCTCAGTACTTCACAGTAGTTGCTGTGAATTATATCTCCTCCTCCAACACTGGGACAGGAGCATGGGACTCTGGGGTATGTGGAGCAAATGAATGTCTCCATCCCCAGGCCTAACCTTACATCAAAACTGTATACAGGTCACCGCCACAGATATATTAAAGCCCCAAAGATGGACTTGCTGAAGAGTTTTAAATAGTTCTTTGAGACTAATGGATGGCTTCACAGGGTGAAATATACCAGCCTGGAGTAGACCCTCAGCATATAAAGAATCAATGACTGTAAACTAGGAGTGGAAATTGGAAGAGGCAAAGCACAGTGCAGAACTGAAAAGAAATCACTGAGCAACTAATGTGATAGGGGGGGAATTGAAATGGATAAACGTATCCTATTTCTGTGCCCAAAACAGGTGGAAATGTGAAGAGGAGATTTTCTTTAAAAATAAAATAAAATAATAATTTAAAAGTAGTAAAAGATCTTCCACCAAAAAAATGTCAAGGAAAACCTTTGCAGAGCTATGGGAGAAAAGGAAAAGGTGGCTTATGATCATTCCACAAAGGAACTTGCCTTCAAATCTGAAAAGCATCATGATGATAAATGGAAAGAAGTTAAACATCCAAATGCTATGACTATCCTCAGTTCTGTTCTGGACAGATGTTTGATGTATCTCTCTGTGACAGAGACCTGAGGGTTCTGAGGGGTTTGGGGGTGTTTTTAAAATTATTTAATATTTTAACAAAACTTGTATAGCCTGTCATGCCAGCAAGGTATTTTTTAATTAAGATGAAATGTATGTATGTGGGGTGAGCCAGAGTTTATGAGGAGCTTCTTCAGGGGAAAAATGAATCAGCCCAGGATTTTCAAGAAGGATTCAAGACTAAGCTCGAGCTTACTAACCCGGGAGGAATGTAAATTAGAGTGTACTTACCAGTCAGGGAAACCCGGGACGAGAGTCGGGCTCCCCAGCTGGAGAGGGTGTCTGCAAGCAAAGCATTTTCCAGCAACGGGGGCATAGGAATGGAAGGTGCCATCAGTGAGATTTAGCACAGTGAAGATGGAGCCCGGTGATGGTTAAGGGACCTGGGTAAGTGCCATGGGGCTAGTGGCCCATGAGCATATTTCCCAGGGAAGGACAAGGGCCGGACTACACACATGCTGGTTGCAGATTCAAAAGGTGCAGTCAGCACCTGGCTGACCCGCAAAATTTCAGGCAGGTGCTTCTCCCTTTACTTCTTCTAAAAGATTGTCTTACTGACTGGATGGAAGTCCTCAGGAACAAGCTGTCCCTTGCTCTGAGCATTTTCTGAGGTGACAAAAAAGCTGCATTTGCCAGGCCTGATGAGATATGTTTTCACGGCTTTCCTCTGTTAATAAAAAGTAATATTTATACTATATGTATATAGTGCATTTAGCACTACACTATAATAAGTAATATTTATACTAAATATTAGTATATCTTCCAGTAATCACAAAAAGGAGGCCTTATTGTCATAAAATAAAATTACAACAGCAGATGTTAAAAGAGCCCCATGTTCAGCTTTCCAGCATCAACACTGCTACATTTTTTTAGCACCAAGATCGAAGTCTTCCCATTGCCCCAGTTCCTGGAGTTTTCCAGTGAATTCATCTCTGAGGGGGATCTCTGGAGACATTCAAAACCCACACAGATGCTGTGTGCAGCATGCTCTAGGTGACCCTGCTCTGGTAGGGGGATTGAACTAGGTGTTCTCCAGAGGTCCCTTCCAACCCTGAGCATTCTGTGATTCTGCTCAACACTGAGGAATCTGACTGAGAAATGCCATTGCACCTGAGCATAGCACTAGGATTAGAGACCAACAAACAAGGGAGACAATGGCCATTTTTTTTAAAGACATTTGTGTATAATTGTACTGATGGTATGAGCAGAAGATGAGAAGCATAGGCTTATTTCTTCTTACAATACTTAATTAATGCTATGGATATATTTTAATACCATTCGTATTAATTTCCTGAACATATAATGTGGTCTGTTTTCTCTTGTCCTGGTAGATGAATAGTGTTCCTCTTTTTTGTTGTTGTTGCTGTTTTCTGTGGTTTTTTGTTTTTTCTTCTTCCATTGATTTAATAACTTGATAGACTTGTAATAAGCAGTTGTCCTCTCTGAAATCTTTCTTGATAAACAATACATATGAATCATCATTTTTCAACCTTGTTCTGAACCATTTCAAAATTAATAGACTAATTAGTAACCTGGTAAATTATTACCATAACCATTTTAAATAAAACCAACCACTTTGGTGTGGCCAGAAATTGCTATTGAGATAATATCCATGATCGTCTTTTGCAACCTTCCGCCACAACCCGAGACATGAAAGCTTCTCTGCTATGTGCTGAAGCATGCCTTTGTGGTGGGACCCAGAGTGCCAAATAAGAAATGGTGACTCATGTTGCCCGGGATCCGGTGATCCTCTCCTCAAATATTTCGCATAGCTGGATCTCTAGTCATCCTGCCTAACTTGAGGCTCCTGGCTGAGATCCATGGAGAGGTGCAGGCGCAAGCCCTCGCCCTACTTGAAGGCACCTGGGGTGGCAAAGCTCCTCCAAGAGTCATCTCGGTCTGGGGCTGCACGTGGTCTGACTGAGCTGTACATTCAGGTGCTGGGCAGGGGCAGGGCAGCCCTTCGTCAGCATCGGTCTAGCTAAATTTCACTGGCTTTTCCTGATTTTGCAGGGCTGCATATCCCCCCCCCAGATCCTCAGCCCCTGTCCTGGTTTTTAACATCTTTTCTGGAGTTTTAAATCTTCAGCGACACGGGTGTGTGCCTTAGTGCAATGCCACCAAGGGATTTTTTAATGCTGCCAAAAGCGGGCTGACAGCCACTGTGTGATGATCCTATATCCATCTTCATCCTCAGTCTCTCCCCACTACCCAGGGTGTTAACCAGATTATATTTCTATCCTTCTTGTGCAAGAGGAATATTTCTAAACTGGCTATCCCAGTCTCACAGTCTGCAGCACTATCTGTGTCTGCAGCATGCATATTTCTACTTAGTTTCCCATCCTTCAGGAGTGGTTTTTCCTCACCCTCCCCTAAGCAGCAGCCTCCCCAGAGGTGCCCTTTCCTATTACACCTTCTCAAATGCTCACCCCTAATCCTATGTGTGGACAGGCGAGGGGGAGGTCCCCTCGGACGGTGAAATGCTTCTACCCGCTCAGGACTCGCTGCGTACTGCCACCATTATTTTACACCACGTCTTAGCACAGGGCTGAAACCCTCCCACCAGCCCAGTTGCGTTTCCACAGGCACAGCAGCATTGGTGGCATGATGAAACGCAAGCTCTGCCTCCATCACAGACATCTCCTGGGTACCCCCAGGAGTGACCCCCACCTCCTCCTCAAGCCATCACATGATTGGCCACTTTCTGATAATGTTATTCATGCCGCCATGGTGCAGGAGATGAACCAGCTTTGCCTTCCAGGATTCGGAGCTGAAAGCCCAGTGTGCCTCAGCAGTGGCATGGCATGTGCTGGGAGAAGCTTCCTGCAGAGTTGTACGGTTTTTGCCATAATTTTGCCAGTCAACTTCTTGGTAGTAAATTGAACAGGAAACAGCTTCCCCCCCTGCAATGTATTTAATCCATTAATCAAGCTATGACTCCTTTTGTTGGGCTCTAAATATTTCTCCATATGTCTCTACAAAAGTTTTACATTTTCCTTCCTTCCTTCCTTCCTTCCTTCCTTCCTTCCTTCCTTGGGNCACCAGGTCTGCTCACTAGTCCCCAGCTGTTGTTCAAGTGTCCTGCAGCTATA
Source organism: Heliornis fulica (assembly GCA_013399135.1). Classification (NCBI taxonomy): domain Eukaryota; kingdom Metazoa; phylum Chordata; class Aves; order Gruiformes; family Heliornithidae; genus Heliornis; species Heliornis fulica. The sequence goes on from VXBZ01009405.1 coordinate 140,485, forward strand.
TGTTGTACAATTCAACCCCATGTGATATTCCCAGATGTGACAACCCTGGTATTTATATCAGGTAATATGCAGCTACTTATATGTGAGTATACTTTCCGTAAGAGGAAATACTTTCGATGACAAAGCGAACAAAAGTGCTGTACACCGTTTCCATCACCAGGTTTCATGTAGCCAGTGATTGAGGCAGTGATGTGTCTCACACTTTGGGAGTGTTGTCCCTCGCACAGAAATATAAAAATGTGGCAAATGGGACCAGAGTTACACTGGGGGAGGGACAGGCTCTTGTTCCCACATACCAGGAGATACAAAATGAGCTGAGCACCTTGCACAGGAAAATGTGAGGAAGCTGTGACACCAGCAGTAGGAGTCCATGAAACAAAGCAGAAGAGCCAGAAAGAATGGTTTGTATGGTGCAAAGTATCCATATTCCCTAGAAAACATGTGGTGTTCACAGCAGGACTGCCATGGAGCAGAAGACATTTGCAAACTTCTGGGGAGCTGTGTTGGGTCTCCATGCAGTCTGTGGGGAAGGATATAGGAAGACGGATTTATATGTGGGTGGCCAGCAGGGACAGGGAGGTGATTGGCCCTCTCTACTCTGCCCTCAGGAGGCCCCATCTGGAGTACTGAGTCCAGATCTGGGGTTCTCAGTACAAGAAAGATATGGAGCTGTTGGAGAGGGTTCAGAGGAGGTGACGAAGATGATCAGGGGGCTGGAACACCTCTCCTATGAGGACAGGCTGAGGGCGCTGGGCTTGTTCAGCCTGGAGAAGAGAATGCTGCAGGGGGGGCTCATTCCAGCCTTCGAGTACTTAAAGGGAGCGTATAGACAGGAAGGGAATTGGCTTTTTACAAGGGTAGGCAGTGGTAGGACAAGGGGGAATGGATTGAAGCTGGAGGACGGAATGTTTAAGTTAGATATCAGGGGGAAGTTCTTCACAGAAAGAGTGGTGAGGTGCTGGAACAGGCTGCCCAGAGAGGTGGTGGATGCCCCAGCCCTGGAGGTGTTCAAGGCCAGGTTGGATGGGGCCCTGGGCAACCTCATCTAGATCCTGTCCTAGAGGTTGGTGGGCCTGCCTGTGGCAGGGGGGGTGGGATTTGATGATTCCTGTGCTCCCTTCCAACCCAGAACATTCTGTGTGATCCCGTTTGTTAAACTTTCTCTGAATTGGATGGTAGACATTTCAGTTTAAAGGGATTTACACGTAAATGTAAATCCTTCTTTTGATAGAAAGTAAACTGTGGCCTGGGTGAAAGGTTTTTGCAGGATGTCTGCTTCTTCTCTCACAGACAAACCTTTCTCTCCCCACACTCCTGATGTAGAACACCAAGATATATCTACACATAGCCACCAAGTTGGACACTCACAACAGCAGAAGGAGAGATTATGGTGAGCATTATCACCTTCTGGCTTTGCATTTGGAGAAAATGAAGATGGACAAGGTAGCACAATCCATGTTTGCTTCAGGCTGGCCAAAAAAGAGCTCAGTATCAAGGGCTGTGGAAATGTTGAGGTGTCACCTGACCTACATCTCGATTACTCAGCACAGCTGGAGAGAAAAGACATGGCAAAGAAGATGGCATCAGTTGTTTCCAGTCCTCAAAGACTAACTGTGGTGAAGGTAAACTCTTTTGGGGCCTATTTTAAAGCGTGCACATTGTGTACCTATTATTAACCAAATTAAAAATAAATGTCATTGATACTCTATGGGACGCTTCCAGGTGGGTGTAAGTAATGTATAATTACACCCAGGTTACACATGGTGAAACCTTTTACTTTTTCAGACTTTGAAGGTTCCTGTTGCATTGGCACACCAAAGTAACACCAGTATGACTGGGACCCATGATCATCACACAAATGTCAAGATAAATGTGAGTTTGGTCCCTAATCACTGAGACTTTAAGGACCATGATCTAATCTCTGAGAGCAGTAAGTCATTTGGCATATTTAACACCAAAGAAATGTCTTTCATAAAGTTACAACATTGATTTTAAAGCTCTTAATTACAGACCTGTCAAGCCCAGGAACAAGAGTTTCATATCTTTCAATCAACTGAAGGAGCCTTCCTGACTGCGGCAGTGTCTTCACGAAAGATATCAGAGCTCAGTGTGGTCTGAGTGTGGTCACCAGGAGAGCAGCGCTGTATTATTCATAGAAGCACGGTAGGTATGCAAACTCCTGGGGAGTTTCCAAATCACATCCCGCTTTTCCAAGTAGTCCTGGCTTTTTTTTTTTTTTATATTTATTATTCAGAGGGGAAAGAGATTCCCATAAGGGAGATCAAAGGGAAAGGGGAGCTTACCACTCAGAGAAAGGATCCTTCCTCGCCCCTTCAGCATAGGGAAAAAGTGACAAACAAGTTCCTGCATTTCCCGCGGCGAGGTAGGCAAAGCGCAGCGCCTGAGAGACACCGTATCAAAGGGATGAGCATGAGGCACTGCTCCGTGTCACAGGTACTGCTCGGCCTCCTTCTACCCCAGCCGGTACTAGCTCACCAGGCAGTATCTTACAACAATTTACTTCCATAGGTTTCAGTGCGAAGCATTAAGCCATTCCCTTACAGGAAGAAGAGAAAGAGCTCGAAGCAAAAGGGACATGTTACCTGAACTCACCAAGAAGAAATATGAAAGGATGAATTTATAAAGCCTATCTGGACATGTTCCTGTGTGATCTAATCTAGGTGATCCTGCTCAGACAGGGGGGTTGGACTAGATGATCTTTCGAGGTCCCTTCCAACTTCTAACATTCTGTGATTCTGTGTCATGTGGGGCTCTGTCATCAGCTGACAGCGCTGCTGGCCCTGGAAGTTTGGAGTAGCACCTTTGTGTTCAGGGAGTCTGCTGAAATGAAGCCCGGGAAATAGGACTGTCTGTGGGGCCAAGTGAGTTTTGATGACTCTCAAGAACAAAAACTCCCTGTTTTGGTGCTCATTTTTTTTCCTTTCCTAATTTTGAAGGCAAATGCTGTGATTCAAATCCATATTTTCTGCAATTGGTTAGAAAAAAAAAGTAAATGATGAAAAAATTGTGAAGTAAAAGAACAAATTTTCTATGACAGAAGCAGACAGAGTAATATATATTCCTCCTATTTGAGTCCCGCAAGCATGGGCTGCCCCAAACGTGAGGGAAATTTCTGCTGCTCCTTCAGGGTCTTCAGCTGAGGCAGCTCACTAGAAAATACTGTGAGATAGAGTTAGCAAAAGAGGTCCAGATCCATCAGGAAGACTTCATGGGACTGAATTTTTTGCCTGATCCTGGGCAGATGTGATGGCCATGGCAAAGCCTCCAGTCCCCTATGTGAATGCATCCTGCTGTAAAGCCAACCTTTTTCAGGAGTTGCCTCATCAATAGGAAGGAGCTGGGCACCAGAGAGCCAGAAAAGCAGGGTGAGGGTTGAGCAGGAACATATCAAAGACAATTCCGTGTAAGAAGGTTGTTTTTTTCTTCCCTAAGTTTTCTCTTCCTCATCCTGCACTGGAAAAATCCTGAGAGATCATGGATGGAGCATAAAAAAATGGATAAAGCAGAGGGCTTAATTTATAGGGGATCTTGAATTTTTAATCCTGTGCCCCAAAGAAACCGCTGCCTAGGCAGCCAAATCCTATCTACAGTGACTAATGAAGGCAGGAGGTACAGCACAGACCCCCACAGAAGCTCCATCTATCTAAGCTGGTGAATAAGCAGATGCTTTAGCCTTCTCCGCCCAGGAGGCTGAAATTCCCCTCATGAAGGGCCCTCTAACATTAATTGCAGAGACACAACCTGCTTTTTTATAAGACAAATTAATAATTTCCTTAATCCATCATCAGGAAATGGAAGGCTTTGATGCTTTAATTCCTTTCCTGTGACCATGGCAACAACAAAAAAGGAGGAGGGGGTGTTAATTTTCTCATCCATGAGAATTTTGGCAAATAGCGTGTTAGCGTCCTTTGTCTAGGAGTGAGTCTTTGCTGGAGAGCAGTCCAGAGAATTACACAAAAGGCAGGTGACAAAATCAGGTCCCTGGGACACCATGGTGTGATGATATGGGGGAAGACAGTGGTAGGCTTTAGCAATCCTGCTCTGGTCAGAAACAAAATGCAGAGGGGCCAAAGCACTATGATTATTCATCCCAGTCTTGTCATCCTTGAGGGAGAAAAATCAGCTCACAAGTGTTCTGTGAGGGTGTTGAAGGCCACTGATGTTCAGAAAGGGAGACCCGTTAAAATCAGTGTGGGTTGACCTGTCCTCTCCAGAAGGAAAAAGGAACAGAACACCAGGTTGTGGTTCATGGTCTGCAGTATAGGCCGCTGTAGCACTGAAACTGAGTATTGCCCAACAGCACAGCGTATGCATGTACGTGTGCATCCATACACACATATGTGCCTATGGATATATGTGCACATATGGATCACGTGTCCATACCTCACAGTCCCTTGTATATTTGCACACACACACTACAAGGCTCATCCATACACTTCTGAAGAGCAAAGCCTGATCAGTGCTTCACCCCGTGCCATCTAGGAGAGCGTTAGCCCTCATAGCCCAAAGCCATGCCAGGGGGGCACCCATTTCAAAGCATGCCGGTCTGTGGGCACACAGCTCAAACACTCTTAGCGGCCCAGACAAAACCTCTGCACCCTTTCTTTAGGAGCACAGGCTCACCCCCTGTGCCCACAGCCTCGTTTTTACAAATCCCATCAGTGGGAGTAATCCAGGGCACTCTCCTGCCAGCCGGGGTTCAAAAGGGCCATGATTTCACCCCTGCGGTTTGCGTATAGAAATGCTCGAAGAGCTGATACTGAAGGTGACTCCAATGCTGGAGTTGGTGTTGGTTATTCTGCAACGAGGAGAAGCTGGATTCCTAGCACGTGAATCAGGATGCGTGGTCTGAGGGACCCAAGTTTGACTTTTCTGGAGTGAATGGAGCCAAGGCTTTGCCCAAGTGAAGGTATCAGAGCAAGGATCTAACATGCATAATCCTCAAATTGAGTACACTGTTTGGTCGGGAGGAGTGTGCTACTATGAAGAAGCCATGTCTCTTCAGGTCTTTGGTGGTGAGCTGCCTGGTCCCCTCAGAGGAGATGCTTCTCTGATCTTGCTCTCTTCTGTACCTTGGATGTACAGCCTCTGCTTTCTAACACATGGTGTTGGCATACACTCTTCTTTCCAGCTGCTGAGGTGCCGAAGAACAAATAAATGCTGAATAATATCTGATTTTACGGATGTTGAATGAAAAGGGTTTTCCCTTCATGTCTGCTGTGGAATACAATGTGATTACGGGTAGGTGTGGGAATATATTCCCAAGCTTCAAATGGGCAAAGAAGTGTCTAAAGGACACATCTGTATTCAGTCCTAAACACCCTCTGATCAACTGAGCTAGTCACAAAGGCTAGGACACCTCCCTTCTTCGGAGAGCGAACCTCATTTGCTAAGACTTTGATTGTCCATGTCAAGACTCAGCTGGTAGGCATCGCAAAGCTAAATTTTACTAGTTTCACAAAGCAGCCTCCTTGAAATAAGTCTGTGTAATCAAAGGAGAAAAGTGCTTCTGAAAGATACTTAGCTTGTTCAGCTGCTCCTCAGGGTTTCCTCACCAGTGGGACACCTCCCCGAGGATCATATCCTACACAACTCTGTAGTTTCTCCAGACAATTGCTGCCTGTTGCATTTTTCTGGATCATTAAAACCCAACGTAGTGTTCTGCCGATGGCGCTGAGAAATAGGAAACAGTTGTTGCAACCCTGCATTTCATAAGGCTGGGAAGAAATTTCCAAAGAGAATTCTTCATCAGTCCTAAACTAATGGGACTTTGTTTACATTTGAGGAGTAAAAAAAGCAAATAAAAAAGGTATCCCACCTCCTAGGCAACCAGAGATGCAGAAAGTCCCTAAATGACACAGTTCAGAGACAGCGCTCTCAAACAGCAGCGTAACCTGAAGGTGATTTCTCTCAGAAACACAAACACCCATGTGGTATTAAGATACCTGCAAGTGGTTCAGTTATTCCGACATTGTGAGCTGAACTTCCCACAACAGAATTGCAATTAAATGCATTTAACTTTCACTGGGTGCTTAATCTGCATTTCTTAAAACACATGTGGGCTCATTTAACCTCTAGGGAACGTTTATTCACTGAAGATGGCTCGTCACTAACTGATCCCACTTCAGCTCAACATCTTGCCTTTTGTACTTCGTTCCAGCTCCAAAATCCAGACACAAAAAAGGAACAAGCCTGCTCTACCAGCAGGTATCCCAGATGAGGAAGTGCTTGAGCCTCTCTACTGGATATGATTTGGCTGATACCCCCATTTGAAAATTCAGAGTGCCTACGGAGGATGAACAAGCAGGCCTTGGACACCCAAAGTGCGTTGGGAGAGTGAACTGGAGTTCTGCATCGGAAGCGTACCCACAACACAGAGCATGGGACTGCTTAACACAGGGCTGTCCACTGCAAGGTCTCACGGCACCATCACGTATGTGTGAGCTGTAAGCGAGGGTACGCACCTACAGGAGTCAGAGCCCTTCCCAGCCAGCGGCAACCTATTTGCTTGGCTGAGTGGGTAGAGTTGGTGCACCTTGTAGTTTAGGCAAAACAAATGTTCTCAGGAGGGCAGAGAGAGGCAGGGATGTATATTTTGTTTACTGTTAGGGAGATTGGTTTTAGCACGTGTGTGTGTGGGGGCTCAGGGGATTAAGCATGATTGTGCACTGATGGTCAGTATTATTTGCATTTTATCATTGGTAAATGATATTAACGCAGAAGTCATGATGCAATGCAGAGCAGGTTTCATTATCCCTCATTAAAGCAGCTCTCCCTTGCAAGTGCAAATGTACTGGAAGGCTGACCTAAATGTAGGAGAAGCTGAATGCTGATCCTTATCTTAATGAACAAATACAATTAGCCAAGTGTAAGAGTGTCAGGTATTGAAATGATCCTGTATAATACCTTCTTTCTTTTATTCCACTGTGATGAACATCTCGTGATCATATCAGAGCAGCATCTCATCGAAGCACCTGGCAAAAACTACCTGAGGATCCATGAAGCATCAGTCGGTCTAGGCCCAGGATAGCCAACCACCTCTGCTGCAGTTGGACTTCTTTGAATGTATAGCAGCCTTTTGGGACATGCCAGGAAAGGTTTTTACTTAATGCCTTTCAGCTTTCTTGACTGTCTCCAAGAGTGGAGAAAGTCTCATTCCCCTCTACAAGAGCTGGTGTCCCTCATGTAGCAGCGATCCACACTGAATAAAGCTTCCAGATAAAAGAGAAAGGAACTAGTGTGTCTGAGAACAAACCTAACCAGCCTCTGATGATTTCTCCACTGGAAGTTTATGGGAACAAAGATGGGAAAGAAGGGGCTCAAAGGGGTCTTTGCCATCCTCCAGGGACTTCTCTTGACAGGCCTGTGGCAAGGACAATGACATCTTTTCTTCAGTTGGGTTGTCTGAGCTCCTTTGATTTGCAGTATCTGGTGCAATAAGCCAAAGACTTTAGTCCTTCATGAAGACCCTACTGCTGAGCAGGCCTCCTCCCCTCTGGACTGAGGTTTCTGCCTAGAAAATGAGGGGGGAGTAATAGATTTTCATAGATGGAATGTTTTAAAAACAGGTTACACACAAAATTTTCAGGGTTGCAAAATTGCATTTGCATAAACTTTATTTGTATAATCTCCCCACTGAGTACGAGTTATAGGAGTTGATGCTGATCCAGGCTTGACTCCATTGATTAATAGGCACCATGTGCAACTCATTTGTGCTTTGGGAAGCAGAGACATCTTCCCCCTCAGTTAGGGCAGGGGACGTTTTGCTTGATCAGAGCAATGGAAACTTGAATCTTTGTGTGACTCCGCATCAAAGAGACATCCGGGGTTCTCTGGGCTTTTCTGGCCAAAGAGCTACATCAGAGCTGGCTGCCCAGACAATTTCAAATGAATCCTCAGAGTGCAATGATGAAGACTTATTTCTAGTCTAAAGTCTTCTAAAGCTTCCAAAGCAACAAAAACTGCCTTACCTGCTTATGCAATTAGGCAAGGACATCCTGCTTGATCTAGCCTCCATCCCTGGCATTTTTCAGAATTATTTAACTAGAGAATTTAAGGTTAGATTCAGGAGACGCTTGGGCACCGAAATCCCCGATTTTTAGGTGATGTGGCCTCCTGCAGCTTATGAGCCGCAGTCAGACTCCCTATGAGGTTGATGGCTAAAGCTAGGTGCTTCGGAGTTGAACCCAACAGAGCTGGCAGGATGCAGTGGGATCTTCTAGAAGGGAGCACACAGCTGCTTTACATGCAAGCAATAGGTAAAGCGGAGGACGAGGGCGTATCCATCTGCAATACTCTCTTGCACTAAAAGCCCCTTGAGGCTGGAGTGAGGCAACCCTGTCTGCTTGGGATCCATTGTCTGAAATCTTCTCCTGGAGATTGGTACCTACACCCTTTCTTTCAGAAGACTCCACACAGATCAGTCTTTTAAAAACAAAGCAGGAAGAAGAAAAGGTGGTGATGGCTTTTATTATACAATGCCCCAGTATTCAAAGTATATGCTGAGGAAGTGGGAGGCCTGGGTTCCTCACCCGCCTCAGCCTGAGGGGCCCAAACCCACGTCTCCCACATACCATGAGAGCGCCCCAACAACCAAGCTGGAGGCTACTTTGGGTGGAGGATCCTCCTCCATCCCTGCTTTGAAACTGCACCACCACTCTGCAGTGAGGAATTTCAGACTTGGGAGGGCAGAGGGGGGTGGGTGTGTGAGTGTGGTTGGGAGAGCAAGGAGGCAGCCACGTGCCTGATGCCCAAACTTTGCTCTGAGCCCCATCATCAGGGAGCCCCATGCTGCGTCCTTGCTCCCATGTTTTTCATCTAAGGAGCATGCTACAGCATCCAACTTAATTCTCTCTCCTTGGCACTTTGATTCTAAGAACAGCATCCAGCAAGGCAGCACTGCAATAGGTGCAGTTTTTCTCCCCCAGGCCCCTTGGGATGAAGTGCCCTCAGGGAACTCTCTCAGGAGGCAACAGTCAAGGTCCTCCTTTGTCCCTCTCACTCTGCAGGTCTCCACATGTGCCACCTTTTGGAGCTGGAGCTGCCACAGCATTGCATGAGGAGGCACTGTGTGCAGCTACTGGGGTCTGCCAAGCCCCTAAACAAGTGAAATACCACTTTTCTTCATGCCAGGGAGGCTTAGGTGAGTGCGAGGCACTAGGCTGCCTGCACATGGCTGTTCTGAAGACCCCACAAAGTGTGGCTCTGGGCACATGGGTAAGCACCAAGGTAAAGAGTCAGATGTTTCTAGGGTTTAGAGGCAATTACACGGTTAAGTGGCAGAGGAGTCAAGTTTTCCAGACAAGCTGCCCATATACATAGTCTTCAGTTTGGTTTATATCCTTGGGTTTTCATCCTACCTACAGCATAGGAGGCTTCTTCCCTTGCAAGTGGGCTTGCTGGGTGGCAGATGGGGAATTGATGTCCCTTGCCTCGTGCTAGATACTAAATCAGCTCCTCACTAAAATTCAGGATTAAGGGCTGTCCGAATAAATCAAAGTGGGAAATCAAGCTATTTCCTCAACTTCAAGGCAATGGATTAGAGAAGAGGGTCACGCTAAGCTTGATTTACTCGGTTAAGATATGAGTAGATGTTAAAACTCTAGCATCACTGACACTTCTCCCAGTGTAAGATCAACTTTCCCAGTAAAAAGAAAAGAAAAAGGGGGGAAGAAACAAACAGGAAAAAAAAAGAAAAAGAGAAAAAGGGAATTTTGCAAACAATTTAACAGCAGGGTCCAGTCTTTATTACAGTTCCCACAGGATGGGTAAATGAAAGCCCTGAACAGCTACCAACAACAGTAGCCAGCTACAGCAGCAAGGCTTAAATATGTGAGTCGGACAGCTCTTGCCCAGCAAGGAGAAAGCACAGAAAGGCACATTGCATGTAGCAATATCTGACAGGAGTTTGCTTCAGTATCAGTTCCAGGGAAAGGACAAACTGATAATTGCTTCTTTAGGGGGAAGGAAAAAAACCCCAAAAAGCTGGAAGGGAAAGCAGCCTTTCTGGTAAATCCGTGACAACAGCATCTGCAGCTCCGACTGGTTTGTTGCCCATTGCTTTTGTCAGTCTGGATCGAGGAGACTCTCTGTTAAGTAATCGTTGCACTCAGATTCATTAGGCTGCAGCAAAGGCATCCCCATTAGCCAATTAACCAACCCATTAGGAGGTCCTTGTAAGCACTGTGGGCTGCCACACCTTTCTCAGAGCACCCAGCATCTCTGAGGGTCAGTTGCTCCAGCCAATGCCGTGAAGAGGAGAAAAGTGGAAGCTATAGTCTTTGAGACAGAGAGGTCTGAGCAAAACCTGACTGTTACTTCCTTCATATTCTAGAAAGCTCTGTCTGTATTGTTTCCCTGTCAGAGGGCTCCTCCTCTTCCAAAATGGGCCTGATCACTCACTCAGCCAGTGCACTGCTAAGGATGACAGGTGAGGGGAACAAGCTTTGGCCATGGTGAACATCTCCTCTGGCTTAACAGCAGCCCTTGGTCTTTCACTCTCTACTGTCATCAACCAGAACTGGCTCTGTGCAGTGTCTGCTGACACTTCTCGCCACACAAAAGTGCACAAAGAACCCAGGCAGGTCAAACCAGTGCAGGGAGACTCTTTCCAGCCCCGCTCCATCCCGGCACGCTGCGGGTGACTCGATGCTCTCCACGTTCCCTTGCCATGTGCAGAGGCACTGTCCCATTCTCTGAAGGCCACGACAATATCTATCATTTGCTGCTCGAAACGGCAGCAGAGACTTTTCCATAAAACTATTTGAAAAATGCAGATTCCCTTCCCTTCTGAGTCGATGTGCATGCATGACGTGACACGCCATTCAAGTAAATCTAGCTCTACTGACACGGAGACGCGCAGGAACGAACACATGCGTGCTTGCCCGAAACCAGCTGCCAGCGAAATTTTAAATTCAGAGAAATGAATGTTTACACCGACCGATACAGAGACAATAATACTATGTAGTTTCTCTGATCTGTTATGCCTATGACTAAAAAAAAACCCTCAATAAACATTGACTGCAGAGATAAACGTACGATCTACACAGAAAGCGTCAAAGTAATTGCAAAAGGATTTGTTGCGTAATTAAAAAAACGCCAAAAAACAAACAAGAAAAAGGAATGATTGTCGGGAGGTGACTTGGTTGTGGGAAGACGCACTTAATTCACTGCACGAATGACTCACGGTGAATTACTTGCATAACTCTGCTCACGGAAATCACTCCTCTGCAAAAGGACATACATGTTAAATCAACCAAAACACAGAGCGGTCCATACTCCTGGTACAATGCCGTCTTCTTGCTGGTACAGAGCGAACAAAATTCATCTCATCTGGCCACAGACAGGGGGAGATATCCTCTTTTTTAGTATCCTGGCAATGTTCTCAAGAGACAGCTTGACAGTGCTTGCTTGCCCTATTCATGCCTGGCATTTATGTTAAAAGGAGAGTCTGGGCCTGTAATACTCAAGAGCAAGCTCTTGTTGACAATGAAACTTTGACTAATAAATCTGAGGCTGTGTTTCCCACCCAACTCAAGTTAATGCCGTAAGGTAATTATGGTTCTTTCCTGCAAAATACAGAGCTCCGTGAAGAATGTCAACTGGCATGAGCACTAACCAGCAAGATGGGCTTTCTTCAGGCTACTCTCAAGATAAAAAGCTCCTTCCTTTATTTGCTATCTCTCTTTGAACCATGAGCTACAAAGCTTTGGAAACAAAGGAAACTATTTTTTTACCATCTCCCTGCTCCCCCTCCTTTAATTTCCCATTGGGAGACTCAAAAAAGGAAAAAAAAAAAAAGCCATTGCTGCTTTGTAAGTCTCGTGTGCCTGACACAATCTACCAGCCCTACTTGAGGCATTAAGTTCAGATGTTAGAGGGAGCAGGTGATCTACAAGCCCATGGCTGCCTAACCTGAGAGCTTATTCTCCGTCTCTAGTTGGGGCAGTCAGTATTTCAGAGCTCCTCTGTTAGGAGCTTCATTGATTATGAGGAAAACCTTGGTCTGTAGGGAGACTCACTGACCACATGTTGCCTGAGAAGCAGCTGGATACAGAGAGCATCCCATCCAAAGCAGAGGTCCACGCAGCAGTGGCAACGCTGAGGGGCACAGCGTCCTTAGGGAGGCAGGAGAAATGCATTTACTTTCATTGAGCTGCCCACTGGCTAAAGTACCAACCCTGCGGGGAGCTGCAGTCTCGGCCACCATTGCCCAGCTGGGGAAAGACAGCAGGAGCGAACACATCAAATGGATCCTGCACCCCAGTGAGACCCAACCCACACTGTGAGAGCCCTGGCGTAGTCCCCATCTTCTCCTGGAGTTTCTGCTGACAATCATTGAATAAAATGGGTAAATACTTCCAGGAACCGAACCTGGGATTTACTTTGTCCTGGTGCAAACGTAACCCCCCACTTCACTCATGGTGAATGTTCCCATCAAAAGCATCCTGAATATTATGTTTTGGTGAGGCAGAAGGTGGTAAGACCCACAGGGCTCATGCTAAGGAACACCTGCAACCCCAATCTCCTGCTTCCCAAGTACATCCTCTAAAACCTTGGGCTGTCCTATGCAGGAGATGGACAAGAGCTCTGGTCCAGCTTCTAAGTTGGTCTCATTTGAAGAAAGCAGGTATGATCCAAGTACTCTCCCCCAAGCCCCTCTAGGAACTTTGTGAATGACGTGCCCTGGCTCCTGAATGGCCTTGGGACTACCTCCAGTTTCTTCTCAAGGTTACTGTACTTCTGAGATGTGCCAGATCTGATCTGTGACTAAGATCCATGGGGATTTTTGCATCTCAAAATGGACGAGGGTATTGATTTCAGGCAATTTTGGGAGTAAAGCAGTGCCAAGACACCGACAGTCAAAACCTGATTCCAGAGGTCAGGGTATGACCCTGTGTTTTGCCCCAAATCCACGAACCAGCTTTACGCAACGCGTAGATGAAATTCAGGCTCGTTCTGTGGGCAGATTCACCAAACACATGTTTGGCTTCGATATTTGCTGCCAGCTCTCTTCCAGGCAAGCGAACCGATCTACCTCACCCCTTTATTTCTAAGAAGGAAGATGGTTACATCTTGGTTACGTGGGGTCCTCTCCTAATGGTTACATTAGGAGAGGACCCCACGAAGTTGGTAAGCGCATGCTCCAGGGCGATACTGCGCACAACCCAAGTGACCACTGTGTTGTGATGACCTAAGCCAAATTCACTCCCAGGCAATTAAGACAGCTGCGTTGCAAGGCAGGATTTTTGGGAAAACACAGCAAATTTTTAAACATGCTCTGGCATCACGTTATAAAAGGCCAGATGATAATTCTTGCTGCTTTCCATCCCGGAACTTGCTGCACTGGGGGATTATTAATAAATGCACAATTCATCTCGGGCTAAAAACCTGCACCAGAAGAGCGGATTTAAGGGTTCAGAAGAGTTGCTAAACATAGGGAGAAACTCAGAAATGAGCAGTTTTTTAGCATCTTGCTAAATTAAGCAACAAACTCCTCAGACAGAGGTACAGGATTGAGAGAGGACACCAGATTTTGGAGTTGTGCCGCTAAGCCGCTTTGCTGCTGTCTCTGTTAACCTTCCCGCTCTTGGCTGTGTCATCCACTGAGCTTGCCAGCTGCTTCAGGCAGGGACCGTACCTGATGTGCACCTGTGCGACTGCCGCAGTTCTTCCATCACCGCTTTTGAAAATCAGTTTGGATTACCTCTTACCCCTCGTCGCTGGAGCGAAAAAACCCAAAGGCTGATAACGGGATCTGGAAGAATCTCAGGCTGCAGAAGACAGGTAAAACCGAGCTGGAACGGGTTACTCCATTATACCTCCATGTGGAGGATTCTCAACCCCGCGAGCTGGCAATGCCATGAAGAGGTGTTTGGAGCTTTCAGGCACGACCTGACTCAGCTCAGCCCGGCATATCTGTCTTCAACCGCACACTCGCAACGATGACAGACCTCAGCATGCTTCTGAGAAACACCTTTTATTGTATGACAGGAGCTGTCACATGAACGTCAACAAAGGCAATCATTCCGCAGCAACACCAAAATCAAATTATTACACAAATGCAAAAATCCAAAACAAACCCAGAGTTAAAGTGATGAAGAAGCGGTGCTCCGTTACACTACATAAAACACATACAGAAAGCCGTGTTGTTCTGCTAGTGTCAGGTGCTCATCAACACTGCAGGGAAGAAGTGATTTCAACCCTTTCACCCCAGCCCCGCCAAAAGGCAAACTTCAAAGTGAGCTACTTCGGAGGGTGAAAATAACACAAAAAGCAGCATTTGCAGGGAAGTTGCTGTAGTTTTGGGTCTTTTTATCCCCTTCTGATTCTTTTTTGCAATCATTTTAAACAGGTACTGGGAAGGTTAAAAGAGACTGTCAACATCACTTAACCAGCATTAGTGATGTTGGTCAGAAGGTCCTCCTTCCCCCAAAAGGACCATAGGGATGGTATCGCAGAAGACTGCGCCCATCTGGCAAGCAAGCTCTGGTTCAGTTCACTAAAGAGAATTTTGCCCTTGAAATAAGCAAAACAGGAGATAACCTAACCTTGAGAACTGTGTTGGCTTTTCTTTCCTGATGGCCTTATGAGGATGGGTGGAGCAAAGATACACCAAAATGAACGTTTGAAGAACAGTTCTTGAAATTCAAAGTAGAGCCTGTTTCTAGGCTTTTGCACCAAACAAACAACAGTTCTGTGGCTGGTAATTTTCAGTATTACTGTACAAAACTGTATTTTTTTTCAGAAATAAGACTCTGGAATACTTTTAAGGCACCTCATGGTGAAGAAATATCTTAAAGGCTTGAATATCTCAGAAGATGGAGTTCTTTTTCCAAGATTCCCAGGAAGGAATGTAGCTTATGGTAACCAGCTCTGCTATTTACACAGCAAGCTCTCTGCCCTAGACTTCAAGAAGGTGGACTTTGGCCTCTTCAAGGACCTGATGGGCAAAGTGTCATGGGAAGCAGCCCTGGAGGGAAGAGGGGCTCAGGAAAGTTGGTCCACATTCAAGGAGCACCTAGTCCAAGCTCAGCAGAAATGCATCCCGATGAAGAACAAGTCGGGCAAAAAGGCCAGGAAGCCTGCATGGATGAGCAAGGAGCTCCTGAACCAACTGAAAGTGAAGAGGAAAGCCTACAGAGGGTGGAAACGGAATCAGACTACCTGAGAGGACTACAGAGAGCCTGAGAGAGTAGCCAGGGACTGGGCGAGGAAGTCTAAAAGCCCTGACAGAATTGGCTTTGGAGAAGGATATAAAAAGCAANCCCGATGAAGAACAAGTCGGGCAAAAAGGCCAGGAAGCCTGCATGGATGAGCAAGGAGCTCCTGAACCAACTGAAAGTGAAGAGGAAAGCCTACAGAGGGTGGAAACGGAATCAGACTACCTGAGAGGACTACAGAGAGCCTGAGAGAGTAGCCAGGGACTGGGCGAGGAAGTCTAAAAGCCCTGACAGAATTGGCTTTGGAGAAGGATATAAAAAGCAATAAGAAAAAATTCTATAGGTATGTAGGGGACAAAAGAAAAACCAGGGAAAATGTAGGCCCCCT